>JAGVSP010002158.1:0-33445 GCA_022494985.1 Micrasema minimum | reverse complement strand
AAACTACTTAGATAAGTATTTTTATCATCATCATCATCAATCATCAATCCATTTCCGCAACATGGATTCCACAAACTGCCTCCAAGCTAAACGATTGGCAGCCAATTCCTGTGCGTTCTTCCAAGACAGTCTACGTCCCGTAGCTCCGACGTAAACTGTCGACATACTTTCAGCAGTGGACGTCCAGTACGCCGGGAACCTGATGCCTTGTAAAACAGAAGAGGCTAAATTGGCAGTTCATTATGGAGTTCTAGTTGAGTTCTGCCAACACTAATGTACGGAAGCGAAGCATGGAGTTGAAAAAAGGGCGAAAGTAGATTGAATGCTGTTGAAATGCGATCTCTCAGGCAAATGTGTGGGGAAAAAAACATGTATGATAGGTGCACTAATGTCGAAATTAGGGCAGAATGCAAGGCTGAGATAACCACTATTGACAAAATTAGGAAAGGTCTTTCACGATGGTTCGGTCATGTGGAGCGAATGTGAGCTTCAGGGATAGTTGAGATCTACCCTCTTTTTGTACAGCGCTCTCAAAGAGATTTTTCGCAGAAACATCGCTTTATAAATCGTCCGAATATTAATAGTGACACGATAAATTAGTAAATCTAAATACAGGCAGGATATTCGCATTTTTCGCGAGTTTTACTGAATATTTTAGTTGGTTTTTATTCACATAAGAACGTACGCAGTACATTATTATTAGATATGTATACTAGATTACCACCCACGAATTATAAACAATTTATTATTACTCTATAGCTAGGTGGAAACTGTATTGAAGGCGAGCAACTAATTCTGAAGCAAATAAATCAATCGAATCTCGAATAGAGCTGACGATTATAGTCACATGGCCTATAAGAAATATTATATTATAAGAACATATTACAGGAACCGTTGTAAAAATACTTTAAACAGTGCTCTGATCAGAAACATGTTAAGTAAACACTAGACAAGCTATTTCAAAGAGAACTGTCAAAATTTTATGTTCCATTTGTAGTTTGCAGTGAAACAAAGACAACCATATCTATCTTCCACTATCTTATACATTTTAATCATTCTGTTTCCCTCGAAATAAAAAATTGAGACAATTGTCTAAATCTGGACATGACAAGAGACGGAAGAAAATAGCTTATCCATGAAAATTAATATCAATGATAAAAACATGTTTTTAAAATAGAAATGTGGCTGTTGGTGTGGAACTGTAAGCTATAAACGTGTTATTCTCAATTCATTTTCCACAAATTAGGAGAGTATAGTATTCGTAAAATAATTCATTAATGAAACCATAGAATTTTGTAACAAAAAATTATTTTTTTAAAAATGCTTTCTTTCGTATTTTCTTTTTTGTATTAAAAAACGTATATTTTCCAGTATAAGTTAATTTAAAAAATAAAAATTAAATACCTATACACATGATATTGCTTCTTTTTTAAATGAAAAATGATATGATTGCGTGACATCTATTGATCAATTGAAAATTTTTAATGAACCAGTTGATGTGGCTTATGCCGTTCAACTAAAACGTCCAAAAATACGTCTTTTCGAACTTATTGGCTCATACGCGGTATTGAACTTATACAGACGATATATTTATAGGCGCCATCTTATCAATAGGAACCAAAAATTGAAAATCACCTTGGCGGAAAAATTGCGTTAGTATCGAATATAGAAAAATGCGTTTTTTGTACTCAGGCGTTTTATTTGATTTAAAATGTACATAATGACAACGTTGCAAAAATCCTGTTTCTTATAGTAAATATTCTATAAAATTTAACCAATTTGCCAAAATATGCTATAAAAATTCGTCCGTTATTTATAAAGATTGAATGTAATAATCGAATGACGAATTGCGACTTTTTGTGTTTGTATAGGCATAAAATTTTTTTTAATGTTTTAGGCTAAAATCAATAGTTTTGTATCGTAAATTTTTGCAAATTTTGCGACAAGACGGAATTATTTTTTTTCGAATTTTTTTAAAATTTTTTTTTTTTTTTTTATGTATTAGATTTTTTATTTTTTTAAAAGGTTTAATAATGACATTTTATTTCAAATATTCTATAAAATTTAAAAAATTTTACATTTTTTTAACCACAAATATGCTATAAAAATTCGTCCGTTATTTATAAAGATAATTTATTTTTAATAATCGGTTATTTCAAATATTTTTTGTACTCGGTTATTTCAAAAAAATACTTACATGAAATAATCGTTCATATTCTATAAAATTTATATAGAATAAAAATCGATTTACGATAATCGATTTTTAATAATCGGTTATTTCAAATATTCGGTTATTTCAAGTAATCTTACATGAAATAATCGGTTATATATGTATAGAATAACTCGATTACGAAAATCGATTATACTGATACCTAATTTTAAACTGCCAACGACACATGCTGGTTCAAATGTAGAACAAAATTACGCGAATTACTTTACATAACATAAATTTCACATTGGCACAATGTTATGTTTAGGAAAGTGGCCTTAAAACCGGTCAAAGATCAGAAAAGAACGTAACGAGTACAAATTTTAACATGTTCCTTTATATAACAGCGTAAATAACTTGCTTTAGCTGTGCGAAGCAAAAATTTAATGCACAATAACTTAGTTTAAAACATTTAAACTCTCCGATTGAAAAACATATTTATAAATAGCTAAAGAAATACACGACAGAGTTGCAGCCACGGCTACTATTACGTGACATTAAAAATTGAATAGGTTAATTGAAAATTGCGATAAACTTACCTGTGATTAGTAATGTCACAAATACACAGAATGCCCTCATAACACTGGTTACCATTTTATCACTACCCATTATAATATTATTAAAACAACGTAAAACTTGAACGTTATGCAAGCACACGCTGATAGCAAACGTGAAAGCGAATATTTATGTCAACTGTTCACCACTTTCAAAATTGGAGGGAAAAAAAAAGATGTGTAAAAATGAATTAATTGCACCTCACTTCGTCCAAATTATTATTTTTTTCAATAAAGAACGCCAAAACTCACTGATCAATAAAGTATCGAAAACTTTTTAAACGGCGAAACTCGAATATTACTTAAATCTTGAAAAAGTTTTTACGAAGTTACATACAAGTTTTCAATTTGACGACCGGCGCTAGCCCCACCATAGACCTGTACACTCCGCAGTAAAACGGGAACGACTGAATAATACCTATAACAACTTAGTAGCAAAGAGCAGCCCAGCCGTTCGCCGTCAATGACTGAAAGGCCGTTAAGTCCAAAAACACAAAATTTTGTCTACTAGCAAAAAATATGAAAAGTGTTCTCTGGAAGCTTGAACGACGCGCGTATTTTATGCCTAAATAGTTTGTTAAGTCCAACAAAAAGACTTCAAGTGTGCACAGCTTCTAGAGGCAACATTTTTAACCTTTTTTCTCGTAGACTAAATTTAGTTTTTTTTTGTCACTTAACGGCTTTACGCAGCGGCAGCTGCGCAAGCGGTCTCTTCAGTCTTGATTTTGAAATATTGAGTATAGTAAAAAGCACGTTACAAAAAGAGATATTTTCAAATAAAATAAATATATAGGATGTAACAAAACTCGATGTACAAGCGGAAACCAGCGAGTCTACATCATATTTGAAGTTTATTTTGTAGGATAAATTTTTTTGATTTGACCCTTAGTTTTCGAGTAAATTGAGTACGAAGTTGATTTTTTTTTCAAACTTTTTTTGCAAATTGTTATCAAATATCATGTATTTAGTCAAATTAATACTAATAAATAAAAAAACCCGTTTTGATAAGAATTTTAGCAATTTTACAATCTGCCATAGTTATGAAAACTTTTGTGAGAAGAAAAAAAAATAAAAAATAATGCTCAGATTAAAAAGTCATATTACACAATAGTCTCCAGATATGATGTAGATTCACCAGTTTTCGGGTTGTACTACGAGTTTTGTTACACCATGTTTTCATATAATAAATCATAAGTGAATTTTGAGTTTTTGAAAATTTACGTATCTATGTACTTAAGTAGGTACCTTTCACTTGAAAAAGCAATATTATTTTTCAAATACTACTACTACTTCCCTTATCCGCACCCAATGGTGCATAGGGCACTGCACTGGTACATCAAGTACCGTGTCTCTTGATCATTTTATTACGTGAAGGTAGGATGATCAGTCTTACGCTTCAGTACCAGTCCAAGGTATCGCACATGAAATATTAATATGAAAATCACAATGTAAATAAATATTTCATGGAATAGCGGGAATCACACTCGCGACATCATGCACGGTAGCCAAATGCACTTCCACTATGCTACGAGGCGGACGAATTTTCTGTGAATGCAGAAAAATAAATAAAAATTACAAAACTATCGGTGCATCCGTTTATCGATCGAATATTATTTGTAAGTCGGTATGACGTCATGACTGATTTTGTATGAATGAATGTTCGGTATAAATATCAGTCTCTCATCGGCTGATTTGCTATTGGTTAGGTTGTTTGTAGGTTTGGTTAAGTTAGTATTGATGGACAGGATTAGAAACGCCCAAATTCGAGCAACTTGCGAAGTCCAGGATGTTGAAAAGAAAGAAGAAGAAACTGGCATGCACACGTTGAGAGAATGGACGACAGTAGAATAGCCAAATCCGTGAGGCATCTCTGCCCACCTCCTGGCGGCCGACTTCCTGGACGACCTGCAAAAAGATGGAGGGAGTCGACATCCCAAGAGGCAGCATCGAACGAGAATCATACAGACCCTTAGGTCTATCTTAAGAAGAAGGAGTATTGATGGACGATTTAGTTATTTAGTTGTCGCAGCGGAGTATGCTGATAGTGTTGAAGCTGCTCAATGTTGTTTATTTAACTATGTTTTCAACTTCTGTTCGTATAACAATTTTCTTTATCTAGGTATAAATAAAAGGGACGAAATATACCCTTCATGTTAGGGCTCCAGTTAGTATTTATAGTGAAGATATGGCAATATGGCTACTTCCCTTCAACCCTCCCCCTCCCCCATTCCCCCAAAAGCCCTGATTCATGCAACAGGTGGTAAGCGAATTAGAGGTACCTAGCTACATATTTTTATAGGTTGGTTCTAACCAGGGGTGTTCAAAAAAACCTTTATTATACAGGTTGGCTAATCACTTGAGGTCCAATTTTTTTTTGTATTTCTCATATCCAAGGGTATTGAAATATTTTGCCCAAATTTTTGTAGTTTTCGAGTTGTGGTTTTATTAAAATTACTGTGGAGAATTTTTTTAAATGAAATTTCACGATTTTTTTTATAAGTTCATTCATTTTATACATTTTACTTTTACACATAAAAAAAATAGCTTCTTGATATTCGCGGAAGTTGGCCAAAAGTCCAAATTTTACGTTTGAGCTAATCAGGTTAAATGTTAAAAATTTTAATTTAAAAACACAATTTCAGTTGGTTTTTAATTTTCAAAAATTGTTTGGACCCTAAACATTCATGAGAATACAAGTTACAAAAAAGTGGCCATTATTTACTGAAATCGCCCTTCGAAGGTACTTAGGTAGGAAAAAATGTAAGATTCCTGAAGCTTTTTTTATGACAGAAAATGATGCAAGTCCTCAAAAACAAGTCAAATACTCTATTCAAATTCATGAAAATTAAAAAAATAAATACAATTTTTTTATGTATTAGATGTCTAACCGAAAGAGATCGTAAAAGACTAAAGGCCTTTAAGATATGGTGTTACAGAAGAATGTTGGGAATCACGCATAGAGACCACCATCATAAATGACGCGGTTCTCAGAACAATCAAAAGAGGAAGGCACCTTATTAAAACCATCAGTGAGAGGCGAGCCCAATAGATCGGCCACATTATGCGATATAAGGGTCTCCTGCATGACATTATAGAAGGAATGCCTGTGGAGACAAATTCCATAGGGCGCCCCCGGCGAGAGTATCTGGTATCTGGAGCAAGTGTAGGAGGACATGAACTGCGCCTGATGCGCCTCATATACTGAGCTGAAGAGGGCTACCTACTAACTAACTGAGGACAGAGCGCAGTGGAAATTACGATGCAGAGCCTTGCTGCAGACTAATCCCCAGGATTGAGACATCAAAAAAAGAGACGTGACGACACTTCAGCACGTGCCCTGTGGCCAGTGGACTGACAACAACCAACAACGTCTCAAGTCTCGGTAGGTACACGGTACACCCTTTGAACATTGCAACCACTTTTTTCTTCACATCGAGTAGTGAGAAAAGACATTCAATTTTATGATAGCGCCTTTGATTGTTAAAATACAATATTCATAGCTTTGTGTTGGTTTTTGGTCAAAGTATTTCCAAGGCGCAAGTAAACTTTATTTTGAGTTATGTGGTCGCGTTTTAAATGCATTGTTTTAGAATTTATTTACGATTAAGAGAAGGTTCTTGAGAATTTTTTTAAATATTATATTCAGAGTATTTTAAGATTCAATAATAAATTTATCTTTTTCATGGCACCTACCTTGAATTAAATTTGTACAGTTTTATGTGTAGGCAACATTCTTCAATTTAAATTTTAACCCTACTTTTAGCTGTCAAGTTATGCAAGTTTGAATTGAAATAATATTTTTATTTTTGTGGAAATCTGTCACGAATACAACCCGCTAAACTTGAATTTACTCTTGTATCATAAAGCATTTATAATGGATACAACTCAAAGAAAATTCTTTATGAATAGATAAGTTTCTCGCACCGGTTTAGTTTTTTAAAAACTTATTTTTAAAATGTCTCTAAGATACATGTTCAATTTGCTGAGGCCGCAGGTGACAACGTCCCTGTTCGTGCGGCTTCAACACGCCGAAAAGGATATAGTCTCCTACGACGCGTTTGCGAGTGCCGCCGTAAAGAACAAAAAGACCTATATTCAGATGATTAACATGTATATTGAGAGTGACAACAGACGAAGAGGTCACGTGGAGTTTATCTACGCTGCCATGAAGTACCTGGAGGAGTTTGGCGTCCATAAAGACTTGGAAGTGTATAAAGCTCTGCTGGAAATTCTTCCTAAAGGGCGGTTCATCCCAACCAATATATTCCAGGCAGAGTTCATGCACTTTCCCAAGCAGCAACAGTGTGCTGTGGATCTTTTAGAGAAAATGGAAGATAATGGTAAGGTGATATACTTATTGCACACTGAAACCACAGTCGGATTCTGCTGCTTTACCATACAACGTTAATTACAATCTTCTAAATCTACGAATGACTAAAGCGCACTTTACTGGCTCAGAAAACTGTTCAGCCAGTCAAAAAACGCTGAATATAAGCACATATCAATCGCGATTCTAAGTTATTATCGTACGTTTGCACATAAGAAATTGTTCATATGGCTAATACCTACTGTAAATAAGTTATTTTTTTTACGTTTTTAAAGGCATTCAATATATCAATGTCTATTTTTATACTTTTACATGATAAATATTTGCTGTCAGGTCGCACCGTCCATTCAATATTCCATCCAGTTTTCGTATTACATGGGACAGTTTGCAAACTGAACAGAATCTTGTTCAGTTTTCTGACCAATGTAAAGTTCACCTATATCTGTTGTTCCTTTTATAAAACAATTTTTTTAATGATTACCTTCATTACTCTCCGGCAAAAATGTGTTTTTTTAAAATACAATTTAACTTTGATCTAAAGAACTTTTTTAGTGAATTTCGATGATCAACAATTTACTTGTGTATTTGGTATTCCTTGTACATGCCAAACCCATCTCAACCTGAGCAATCTTATGTGTCGAGATCCTAGAGGCAATAAATTCATGTACAATAATTTAACGTTCCTTCTTATCTGCCACTCCTCTCCTTCCACAAATTTAGCAAAGAACTTTTCTTTCATATTGTGACATACCACATTTTACACTACACAAACTTTACCCTGAAGATAGCCCCTGCAATGGAGATCGAAACGTCGGAGAAGAAGGCAAACGAAACACGGATTCACCCAAAAACATTGCAGATAGACCTTTCCTTTCAAATTTATTTATTTCAATGTGTCGATACATGGTAACAAAACTCTTAGTACAACCTGAAAACTGGTGAATCTACATCATATTTGGAGTCCAATGTGTAATATAAATTTTGAATCTGAGCTAGAAAAAAAATTGTTTTTTCTTCTCATAAAAACTTTCACAAGTACCATATATTAAGTAAAATTGCATGAATTCCTATTAAAATGCGGTTTTTTACTGTGTTTTTCTTTTGGATAGTATTAATTTGATTAAAAAATCGACTTCTTCTACAAATATGGTTCCCGCTTGTAAATGTAGTTTTGTTTGTTACACGGTGTGTACTATTACCAACAGGGGTAATGCCAGATTTCGACATGCAAGACATCCTGATGACGGTGTTTGGCAAGCGCGGCATCCCGCTGCGCAAGTTCTGGCGCATGATGTACTGGATGCCCAAGTTCCGCAACCTCAGCCCCTGGTACCTGCCCCACAACATGCCCGGCGACGCGCTGGAGCTGGCCCAGCTGGCCATGCAGAGGATCACCAGTGTGGACATCGACACCAAGATCACCGTGTTCCAGGTACTTTACAATGCCAGGTGAGCAAGGAGGTTCTATATGATAATAAGGACGTAAAATCAATTCAGAGAGTTGACGCTTAAATTCATCAAAGCTTTCAAAGGTATCGCTTTAGGTCTCCTTTGGTTTCTGTGGTACTTCCACAGGATATTTATTATGTGTGAAGACTATTTTTGACGAATCAGTCGGGGACCTTCAAATTATTGTTTATGGGTTTAAAAATCAACATTGGTAAAACCCATGTCATGTGTAACAGCTCGTGTCACAATGCCCAGATCCCCCTGGCTTTGTCGGGGCAAGTCATCGAAAGGGTCGAAAGCTTCAAATACGTGGGAGCGTACATGACAGAAAGAACTAGGAATGCAGCTTGGATTAGCGGGCGCCGCATTCAACAGTATGAAAGCTGTCTGGAGATCGGATATCTACTCGGTTAAAACAAAATGCCGCCTTTATAACTCCTGCATCACACCTGTTCTCCTCTATGGCTGCGAATCGTGGCACCTAACCAGGGCCCAATACAACAGACTTCTGAGTTTTGAGAATAGGTGTCTTAGAAGAATTTAAGGTGTGCGGTGGTTTGACTTTGTAAGGAACACAGGTGAGGCAACGGACACAGCAACCCTTGGTATCTACTGTCATCCGGCGAAGGCGTTTCGGCTGGCTAGGCCATATACATACTATGTATGCCTCCCGAGAGCCTTAACCATGCTTGCCTATTTTACAAGGCATCAGGTTCTCGGCGTCCTGGTCGTCCACTGTTGACAATTCGTCTGCAGTTTGCGTCAGAGCTGCGGGACGTGGACTTGACTTGGGAGGATGCACGGAAGCTAGCGGCCGATCGCTTGGCCTGGAGGCAGTTTGTGGATTCCATATGCTCCACATAGGGAGCGGATATGGTATGATGATGATGATGAAGACTGTTTTTACTAATACTTGCTCCTATTTTCAGACAGATGAAGTGGAAGAGTCAATAGATAAAACTTGGGTCGTTTCCGCCCAAAGTCCCGCTCAGGTGTCGCTACTGGCAGCCGAGGCAACCAAACGAAAAGAAATAGCAGATAAAAAACTAGAGAAACAGAAATTAGACGAGGAAAACAAGAAAAATCAAACATCAGAAAAGGAGGAACTTGATGACAAAAATAGACAATGAAAAGCGAGTGAAAGAGTAAATAATCCTGAGGAAATTGAGACCAGAGACTCGTCTGATGATGTAGAACCTCTAACAGTTCGAGGACCTTACATAGTTCACCTTAGAGATCAGCTGGTCTCGTACTTTATATTATTTGGACCGGTGATCAATAGACCTGTGGAATATGTAGATCCTGATGGTACGTTTTTACTTTTTGTGCTAACATACATGGTTTCGGGTTTTCAATATAAACACAAATCGAAAATGAATATTATTTCAAACACTCTTCAGATATGGCATTACTTACGAGTGATTCTTTACAACAGTAATTATAATATATAATATATATGTATCAAAAATGCATATAGATATTTGTTTATTTTAGATGTATCGAACCTAAAATTCCCAAGTCCATTTGGTTGCTCTTCCCTACCGGCCTTGAAACCTACTGTCCACGAGCAGGATGATGGGACAATTCTAGCAATCTGTGCAACAGGTAATTATTTATCCTTGTAATTCTACTGATATTTAATTCATACTAAATATAATTTTTCTTGTCAATACAGAATTCTGTAAAAATTAATAACTCCGACTTTGGACAATTTTTAGAGCAAAATATCAGAATTCCACCATTTCATGCCTAGTTTAGAAACTATGTTCATCTATGGTTTCTTTCTTTTATGATTGCTGTTCTTGTGAAAAGCACTTGAATTTTTTATCTATACTGTGCTATCAACTCTACTACCTTTAATAATAATTCAAATACTTCAAGTTCGGGTTACAAAATAGTTCAATTATTATTCTTTTGTAAATATGCAGGTTCCTCATCACGAGATTCCTTGCTGTCGTGGATCCGACTGTTGGAGAAGAATGGCAATCCCGGTTTAGGAAATATTGGCGTAGTCTTCACACTTGTCGGACCCCAGTCAGAGCTGGTCATCCACAGTACAGAACCCGCCACCATGGAATAACACACATCTTCTCCACGCCTAGTAATACTACGCATCGTGTAACAGTGTAAATTACAATGTACCATGCTTTGTTGTTATATTATAATAATATATAGTTGTTAAATAACCAGTTAGTTTTTTTAACAAGTAAAATATTTATATACGTCAAGGAGTTTTTACTATAATAATAATACATCATTATGGAGGTATAATAGTTGTTTTCCTCATGGCATTGGTACGTACGCCATCCTTTATATTTTAAATACGTAATAGTTATGTTACTAACAGTGGTTTTTGGAGAAATCGTTCATCACTTTTCTGTCGTATTTAATTGTGTATTGCATAGAAAGGACATGCTTTATGTTTATGAAATTTTAGTATAACCCACTTGGTATAAGGCGTGTATCTGAGTATTTTCTAGGCCATACAGCTCTGTACCTATAAAAAATCTTTTAGAAACTGCATAAGTTTTTTGTAGATCTAAGGCAAAGGTAAATTTGCTAAAAGAGAAACACTTGAAATGAAAAGAATAATTTATTTCCATACATACCACAGTAAATAAAAATAATATAATGAAGTAACAATATACTTACATACACATGTAAATTAAAAGTAAGAATAAATACTTAGTATATTCCTTATAATAACCTAATACACTTAATTCTTCTTACAAAAACTACTATCAACGATGAAATTGGAGTTGACATAAGGCATGTTTTATAATATTGTCTTGAATAGAAAATTTCGTGGTACCTATAAAGTATTGTGATCATAAACCAAAGATTATAAACCTACTTAATTCAATATTTAAAAATTAACTCGAAAGCACGGTTAGCCCCATTACATTATAATGTTTTAAATAAATATAAGCCTAGTAATAAATATTGTTTTACAATTAAATACAATCTCCTTTAACAAATAAAATATATTAAAAATAAGACGATGCAAACACGCATCTGGTCGATATCTACAATGTGTGAAAAAATCATTGCTCTAATGTTAAATTCCAGGGAGAAAATTGTGGAATACTTTTGTATCGGAAGCGGCCGCGAGTCACGTGGTGAAGTATGTTCTTAAAGCCTAAGCTAGGAGGATGAAAACAAACTTAATCATCACAATAAATCTACATAGGTCAGGAGCTCAATAGAATGGAATAGAATATTTCAGTAGAAAATTCTTCATCTGGATAATCGAGGTTTTACTAATACTTAATAATTGATAAGTATTGGTCATAAATAACAAATATGTCAGTCTCCTTAATCTTTAGGAGGAATGTGAACCCTCGCTAGCTCACAGTGTCTCGAATCTTTTCAATAATACTCTTACACCACGAAGCGTCCATTTTGTTGTCCCGATACTTGAAATGATAACTGACGCTGGATATGAACTGAAAAAAATCAAAGGATAAATATGAATATTAGTGAAGAGATGTGGAAAATTAATTAAATAAATAATACTAATACTACTTTCCTTATCAGAATCGAACCCGCGACCTCATGCACGGTAGCCAAATGCGCTACCACTATGCAACGAGAGGCAGACAAATAAGTAATATATAGTGGTGGAGAGGAAAAAGTTACTAAGCGACATAAAACGTGCAAAGGAAAATGTTACTGTAATGTTTGAAGGAATTTAAGAAAACACTATGTTCACATGTTGGGTCATTATTCAAGACTGATTATTATTGTCGTCAAACTTTGACATAACACTATAATACATAACATACCTTTCCATTCAAGTTAGTAACAAGCTAACCATAATCTAATAACACAATAAACAAATAAAACAATAAATCATAACATAAATGTTCTTCATTTCATATTAATTTTCCGGCGCCTCATTTCTGGTAGTTTGTCACTACCTTGGGCTACCTCCGATTCATCAATACTTCGCATTCTTTTCAATGCCTTCCCTGCTTGCATGTTCGCTTCTTCTGAGGTGCTTGGAATTCCTATAATATCTGCCCACCTCTCCTGCGGAGGGATCTCCACCATGTCATCTTCCTTCTTCTTCTTCTTCTTCTCTGGTATATTGAGGTGTAAATTTCTCCATTCTGGCATTTTCCTGAACCTCCTCATCGTCTTCTCCATGTTTCAATTGATTTACATGCCTTCTTTGTGTGTCGCCATTATCTAGTTTTATTTCATAATTAGATGTACCAATAATTTTTGATATAACTCCTTTACTCCATTTATTAGACTTTCCGTACTGTCTGGCCCATACTTTTTCATGTACATTAAAATCACGTATTTTCACATTTTGATTATATTCTTTTTGGAATGTCTGTTTAGTAATATCTGCATGTGGATGAAACTTATCAAATCTTGTTCTAAATTGCCTTTTATTTAACATTTCTGCGGGTGTTTTCCCTGTGCTTGTATTTGGTGTCGTTCTCAAATTATATAATATTCGCGGCAACTTTTTACAGACCATGGTAAATGACTCATTTTTCTTAACTTTGATTTACAAATTTGGACGTATCTCTCTCTGCTTGTCCATTCGTTGCTGGATGGTAAAGGTGCTGTCTTCACATGTCTGATATTGTTCTCTTTTAGGAAGCTACCAAATACCTCCGATGTGAATGCTGTACCGTTGTCAGATACTAAAGTTTCTGGCAACCCTTGCGTTGAAAAAATATCCCTTAACGTGGCAATTACTGTGCCACTTGATACATCTTTAGCGATTTTAATTTCCGGCCATTTGCTGTAGGCATCTACCAAAATTAAAAACTGCCTGCCTGCAAAAGGTCCGAAAAAGTCTATATGCAATCTTGCCCATGGTTTACTTGGTGTAATCCACTGATGTTTGATTGAGTTAGGTTGCTTTCCTTGCTCTTGACAAATATCACATTTGCCTGTTGTTTTCTCAATATCAGCATCTAACCCTGGCCAATAGAAATAACTTCTTGCTATCGCTTTGGATATGACGATGCCATCGTGTGAATCATGTAATAATTTTAATAGATTGCTTCTCATTGACAGTGGTATGATGACTCTACTACCATACAACAAGCAGTTTCTTTGAATAGATAATCCATCCCTTTTTTGATGATACACTTTGGCTTCCTGTTCAATGTTTTCTGGCCAGCCTTTTAAAACGTTTATAATATACTTTTGATAGCACTTTATCCTTACGAGTGGCTTCCGCAATATCTCTACAATCGTATGGGAATGTTGATGGAGTATCTTCCAAAAGTAAGACTTCCGCTGGATCTCCTGGTTCTTTTTATTTCCTGTTCTACCGGCCATCTGCTTAAAGCATCCGCATTGCCAATCTTATTTCCCGGTCGATGCTCAATACAATAGCTATAATTATTTAGAGTCAAAACCCATCTCAAACATTCTAGGTGATAATACTTCTGGCATTCGTTTTTCTGCATTGAAAATACCTAACAAAGGCTTATGATCCGTTATTATTTTGAAATCTCTTCCATATAGAAATTGCTGAAACTTCTGTACCCCAAACATTATCGCCAATGCCTCTTTATCTATTTGAGCATATCGTCGTTCATGTTTGTGCATCGTTCTAGATGCCATCATTATCGGCTTTTCATTTCCATCTGACATCACATGTGACAAAATAGCTCCAACACCATATTCACTCGCATCACAGCACAATACCAAAGGCTTATTACTATCATAATGAACCAAGGTGCACTCTCCTGTTAATTTTCTCTTGGCTTCTTCAAATGCATTCTGTTCTTTTTTTGTCCACTTCCACTCCTTGTTGTTGTCTAACAATCTGTATAATGGCTCTAATGTCTCTGATTTTCCTGGAATAAATCTTTCATAAAATGTATATAAACCTAAAAATGCTCTAAGTTCCTTAGTATTACGAGGTGTTGGTGCCACCTGTATACATTTTACTTTCTCTTCTGTTGGGTGTATTCCCTTATCATCAATTAGATATCCTAGATATTTAACTCTATTTGTTCCAAATAAACATTTTTTTGTTATTAAGGTGCAGTCCATTCTGGTGTAGGATTTTTAAACACTTTCTCCAACCTATGATTATGTTCATTCCAATCTTTTCCTGATATTAATATATCATCTAACATCACTGATACGCCCTCTATATTTGCTAGTGATGTGGACATTAATCTTTGAAATATGCCCGGACATGTTTTAAACTCCAAAAGGTAACCTATGCATTGTAAATAATCCCTTCGGTGTATTTAACGTTAACAATTTGGCTGTCTCATCATCCACTTCCACTTGCAGATACGCTCTATCTAAATCTAATTTTGTGAAGATTTTACCACCCGCTATTGTTGATAATGCTTCATTTATTGTGGGTAAAGGATATGTATCTAAATTAGTTGCTTTGTTGATAGTACATCTATAATCCCCACATAATCTTATACTACCATCTTGTTTAACAATTGGTACTATGGGCGTCGCCCATTCTGAATATGTTATTGGTTTTAATATTCCGTCTTCTGTCATTTTGTCTATTTCAGTATTTATTTTTTCTCTTAGCGCCAGTGGTGTGGGTCTACATTTCATGAATATGGGTGTAGACTTTCCTTCTAGTAATTGTATTGACACTTTCGGTCCCTTATACTTTCCCAATCCTTCATCAAACATATCTCTATACAACTTTTTTATATCTTCCAGAAGCAGTCTGTCTGTTGTCATATTGTGTATCTCATGAATTCCTTCAACTGTGATTCCCAAGTCTGCAAACCATGCTCGTCCGAGTAGACTCGGCCCACTTCCTTTTGCTACTAACAGAGTTAACATCTGTTTATTTCCATTATATTGTACTTCTACCAACATCTCTCCCATAATCTCTAATCTACTTTTCGTCCAGGTTTGGAGTTTGGCATTATTGGGCCGCAATTCAGGTCCTCCCTTTGGCCACAACTCTCGATAATATGTGTAACTTATGATGGATGCGCTAGCTTCTGAATCTACTTGCATATCCACCTTAACTCCGTTTATACCGAGTGTTACATAATATGGAGTCACCTTTGCACTCCCCCACGCATGATACACGCCACACATGTCCTCGCAGTTTTCCTCTACACTATTATTATTATATTTATTTTTAAAACAAATTCTTTGTATGTGTCCTCTTTTCATACATAACCTGAAATTGCCTCTTTGAAACGGCACTCGCCTCTATGTTTCTTTCCACAATGTTTACACTCATATATCTGCATATTATTTTTCTTATTCACACTTATTTTGTTTATTTCCATGGGCTCGCTATTATCTTCACTGCTCAAGGTTGTAAGATGTATTGTCTTCAAGCCCCTTTTTGCACTTTCAAAAGCTTGACAGATTTCTACTGCTCTTTCATAAGTTAATTTCTCTCTTGTTAATAAGTCTTGTTGCAAATTTTTGTCATTCACGCCGCAAACCAATCTATCTCTTAATGTCCTTTGTAAATCCATGAAATTACAATGCTTACTTATTTTTTTTAACTCTATAATGTAGGCATTTATCGACTCCTCAACTTTCTGTTGCCGGTTGTGAAATTTGTAAGATTGTATGATTTCGTTAGGCTCTTTATTGTAGTGTTTGTTTAATACATGCAGAATTTCTTCAAATGTAACTTCTCTGATGTTTTTAGGTAATATTAACGCTACTAACTGGTCGTAGGTTTCTTCTCCACAGTTTGCTAACAGGTTGGCCATTTTGACATTTTCTTCTATTATTTGGTTTGCTTCCAGAGCAAAACAAAATCTGTCGATATAATGGCTCCAGGTTTTACCTGGGCCATATTCACTAAATCTTAGTGTCATTTTCCTCGTCGCCAATGTAATGTTTGAAGGAATTTAAGAAAACACTATGTTCACATGTTGGGTCATTATTCAAGACTGATTATTATTGTCGTCAAACTTTGACATAACACTATAATACATAACAGTTACCAAGTGACATAATATTACTATTTGGTATCATTTTCCCTTGCACACATTATGTCGCTTGGTAAATTTTTCTTTTCAACCGTCAATAGGTATAATTTTTTTTTTAAAAATACTTTCAAGAGCCTTTGGCATATCTTACTCATTTTTTACAAAAGTGGACTTGGTCTTATAATTTAAGAGCATAATGCACCACGGGACTCGCGGCCGCTTTCCCATACAAATGTATTCCTCAATTTTCTCCCTGGAATTTAACATTAGAGCAATGATTTTTTCACACGTTTCAGATATCGACAAGATACATGTCTGTATCGTCTTATTTATTTATCTCCTTTGACAAATAAAATATCACAAAAGTATGACGATGCAAACACGCATCTGGTCGATATCTAAAATGTGTGATAAAATCGTTGCTCTAATGTTAAATTCCAGGGAGAAAATCGAGGAATACGTTTGTATGGGAAGCAGCCGCAAGTCACGTGTGTGTGGTCTCTATATATCAGGTGGGACTTACTTTATCCAGATACGTCATGTTGGCATTGGGGCAGATGTCATTGTTCATATCGACGAGGAAGCTCCCCGTGAGAGCCTTGTTCCTCCGGAGGATCCCGGCGATGCCCTCAAGCAGCGCGGCCACCGACTCCTCGCTCAGCAGGTCGCACTGCAGCAGGGTCTTGAAGCGGAAGGCCATGTACTGGTCACTGGATGGGTCGGTCTTCACATACAGGCACCTGAAGAGAAACACTCGTTATTTGTCCGCCTTGCGGTGTACTTCATAAATAGGCAAATTTTTGAGAAACAAGACTGTTAACCTCCCGTCTGCCGCACCTGTAATAACCTATGTCACCGCCATTACCGCTATTTACCTTGCAAAATGACATTGAAAATAACTTTTCTTACGTTCGTTATTTTCATGTGAAAACTAAAAATAATCCAGGATGGCTCGCAATTATTGGTAGATACAATGTATAAACTGGTTATTTACCTCCTTATTGTCGCAAAATAATGCGTTTATATAACAATAACATCACATTTGCAAAGTGCCAACTGTCATTCTGTCATGCATATTTGAAAAATCACGATAAAATTAATGCCACGTCACAAAACTGCATTTTTTTCAACAAAAAATTTATGAGATTTGTAATTTATCACATAAATAGTTTTAAAAATTCAATAGTTACTATAAAACCAACATTTTTCAATAATAAACTGCGTAGTTTGCCGCGAAAATTCAAGTTCACGCAAAACCTAAATTGAAACTGATATTTTTTTTTTTTTTTAATTGATTTTTTTAATAATTCAGTTCTTTATTTCGATTGGTCTAAGCACGTCAATCGATTATATGCCTTGAAAACATGACGGAACATTCAGAATTCCACTAAAAATCGCCTAACGCACCGTTGCGGTTTGACGACGGATACTGAACGGCGGCAATGTTAAGAGATACACAATTCCCAATTACCTGAACTGCGAGGAGGTGCGGCCGGGCTGCCAGTGCGGGGAGAGGATGAGGGCGAGGAAGGGCGAGCCCAGCGCGGCCTGCATGTCCCCTGCGAGGCCAGGTCCTGGGCGGAGGGCCAGGGCGGGAACAGCGGGTGCGAGTGGTGCCAGCCCAGCGGCTCCAGCCCCCGAGACCACAACAGCTGGGTGCCGGCACTCTGGGAAACTGGAAAACAATTTCATATTATTCATATTTAACAAAGTAGGTAATACTCTAATTTAGCTAGATAATTGTTAAGTCTTCTATTTCTACGCAATACGATTAAATATGACAGAGAAGAGATAAATAATTTTGCAGAAAACTGTTGTTAGTAACATAACTGTTATATATTTAAATTAAGGCGATCCATCCAGCCAAACACAATTTCGTTTTCGTCAAAAGACGGTAGTGGGTTTTAAAAAGAGACAGCAATATACCTACTTGTCAGTGCGCGCGGCTGAGTCAAGCCGAGTTGAAGTAAAATACAGTATGCCCACTAAGCACTCACAAAAAAGGGAGTTTTTTTTTTACCTGCATGGTCATGAATTTGAATTTGAGGTCCAATAGATACTTTTGAAAACTATAAATTACTTTTGTAATATAACTATGTATTATGCTACAGTACGGACTCACGGCTCAATTTATTAATTATATTTGGAATATAAATATGTACTCACCTATAATTAATTTTCGTTATACTTTTTTTTTACATCGTTTTTGGAATATTATTTATTCCTTAGTCTTAATATATCAAAATATATCAATGTGGAATATGAAAATATAAATTAAAAACAAATATTTTATCAACAATAAATATTTTATATTTATCCAGGTACAAAATTACATTAACAAATTATTATTATTATAGCTAATAAAAAAGCAAAAAAGAATGTTTAAAAAAAGCACACATATTTATTTAATACTTGACATATTTTGTGTTTGAACCTACACTTTTTTCATATACAATATAATACATGTAACACAATATAGCACATGTAACAGCAGTTCTTAATTTCAAAAGTTTGCTAGTCAAATGTTTACGGTGGCTAAGAGGATATCTGGTATCAGAAGTCAATTTGCGCAATTTTGTGGAATAATTTCTAAGCAAATGATTCCGACACTCAATTTTTTCTACAGTTAGATCCGCGTAAGGTCTGGCATCTAAATTTTTTTGTATGAACTTGAATCACCGTCCGAAATAACTTTTGAATAAATAATACCGTGCATTTCTATCGATTTTTGAAAACCCTCAACCAGAATGCTAGATTCCATACTGGTTCGAACTTCCAGTATGATTTTTAAAACAGCGATGTTCAGCTGCTTCAATATTTTTATTTGCTGCAAGAGCGCATGTCATACAAAATTTATTTCTTACTTGCATATATATAAGACCTTTCCAAATGTTTGGCCTACTATAGCCGCAACTCCTGATAAAGCTGAATAATTATTTCGGTATGATCGCTTGGACCAGCAACCATCAGCAACAACTGTAACTAATGGTATCCCATCCTTATTCACATTCCCAATCGATTTGGCGTATTCAGACTCTCGTTTCGCTGCAATTTCCATTTGTTTTAGAGCACTTATAGACCACCAATTGCTAACTTTTTCATGGACCTTAGCATATGTTTTGGTATTCATACAAGGAATATCTACCACCGATGTTAATTCCTCTAAATGAGAAAATCCGCTACCTATGCTCATAATTCCAGAAACTCAGCACAGTACCTCACACTAGCCCAATACACATCGATATTAAATATATAATTTTTATATTTAAAAAAACGCACTAACATTGAAGATAACATCAAGTATCCATATTTATTGGATAATATAAAATAACTCAGAAAATAAATCAATCGGTTGGTAAAGTCGTTTCAGTTTCTATGAAGCTCTGCGCCCCCACATATTTATAATATGCAAAAGAATACTCGATTCCGAAAACAAACTGTAGTTAAACATGTGAAAGTAATAAAATAACTCTTACCTTTTTTCTTTTTTCATTTATATTATCAAATCTTTTCCTCTTGTCACGACATTTGTGTTTTCTTGTAATCGTTTTACCTTTAATTGTTTTGGAACCCATTTTTAATTCAAATTTTTCTTTAAATCACAGAAAAAAATTCGAAAAATCGTCTCGAAAAATTCGTCACAGAAACACGTCCGTACTCGGCGAAAAAGCCGAGAGAACTGATTTCAAATTTTCAAAACGTACGCTTTGTAATATGATTGATTTTCAATGAAAAATACATGATATTATAAATATTAATTGCAATAATATTTTAGCAATTTTGAAAAAAAAAAAGAAGCACTTAATTGAAAAATACGTGTTGTATATAGAAATGTAAAAAAAAAAGCATTTTTAAAGTAATGTGTATAAGAAAGAGCGATTAAGTTTCAACAAATTTAATTCAAAATGGACTCTGAAACAATTTTATTTTACGAAAATCAGATACTTTAATAAAAAAAACTAAACTCATCATAAAACTAGAACAATATTGTTCTTTAAATAAACTATAATTAAAATTATTAGAAAAAATACTAGTTACTAAAATTTTTGTGTTGAAATGTTGAAAAAAACGAAAATTGCAACTTTTCTTGCTATTTTTTAGTCAAATAATTAATATTTTTAATATTTAAAATTACATCCAAAAAACTAGATAAATGTTCTATATCTTTTATATGGTTTTCAAATTTTTATGTTAACTTATTATTGGACATCTAAAAATTTAGTTTGAAAACTGCCTTTTTTTGCTCCGCGCTGGGATGGATCGCCTTAAGGAAAGAAATGGCCGGAAACGCCTAGCATAACAGGCTTTGCGTGGAAAAATGAAGGCTACAAAGCCCCATATATATACGGGACAATTTAAATACCACAAGTTTTCTGAGCCAGTCTGAAAACTGTCCCGTTATACGCTACAACTGGATGAATAACTTAGTGATTAGTCGTCAGAATTCCTCCACTGTGCGCTAAAATCCAGCACAATTTTTTTCACTCACCAATTTCGCCTGCGCGATCACCCGCTTCGAATACGAACAGTATAATACGTATAATATTCAATCAGTATCCTAATCTTTACAAATCCAACTTTAATATACTTATTATATATGTCGCAATATGAATATAAATGTATAAATAATAAGTTAAACTGAAATCCTAGATCGAATTCAAAATATCGATTAACGGACTATTTGGACAGTCATGAGTACTCGTGCCAAATTGTAGAGATCGGTAGGAAGTTCGGAAGTTATTCATAATATGGTTTTGAATTTAATCTGCGCATATAATTGCATTAAATAAAATGCTTCTAAAATTAAAACTACTCCAAAAGCGGTATATCGGTTATACATTTTTCAGTAGATTCGGATTATAATCTCCACTTAATATCGATAGATCTGCAAAAATTCGATTAAGATAGGGCGAGTGATAGAGATTATTTGTATGGCAACCCATTTATGGCAGTCGCTGTGTCTTGTTAATGTTCCGACTGATCGCGTTCTGCGCATGCATACAGACAGTAAACTGTCGCCGTGGTAAAGGTAAAATTCACACCGGCGCAGTTTTCATTGGTCAGAAAAACGGTACAAGAAATAATGTGTAGTTTTCCGATCAAGAAACTGCAACAGTAAACTGTCCCGTTATAAGTGGGCTTTATTCATATAAACAAATGAACAGACAATGTCAACTTAATATTGTTGTTACTCCTTTGTCGTTATATTTATTTTCCTTTGATTTATTTGAACCTCCTTTGTCGGAAGGTATTGCTACTACAATGTCGCCTTTTAAAAACCGTGAAAAAATGAAAATTTTGAAAAAAAAAATTTTTTTAAAAAAAAACTTTTTTTTCTACAAAAAAAAACTTTATTGGTTTTAATTTTAAAAAAATTTTAAAAAAAAATTTTAAAAAAAATTTTTAGGGTTTTGAGGCAAAGAGTTAACTGTAATTGTTTGAAAATAAACAAATTAAATTTTTTGGGCTTCCCCCGGCGTGGTTTTGGGCCCTTTTGCAGGCATAGGGGGGAAAACCCCCTCCGGTTTTCCCCCCCGGGGACCCCCATCCCTCCCCCGGGATTTGGGGTTTATGGGGATAGCCCGATAATGATTTCCGGGGAAAAAAAAAAAAAATTTAAAAAAAAGGGTAAAAAAAAAACCCAAAATTTTACTTGGAAAAAAATCTTGAAAATTAAAAAGTTCGTTGTTTGCCCGGGGGGGTTTTTAAAAAGATTAGGCCCTTTAAAATTTTTTCAAAATTAAAATTTTTGTTTTGAAAGTTTTTAATTTTAAAAGGTTTTTAAAACTGAAATTTTTTATCTTAAAACCAAAGTTTTTTTAAAAAAAAAATTTTTAAAAATTTTAAAAAAAAAAAAATTTTTTCTAAAAAAAAAATTTTTTTTTTAGAAAAAAAAATTTCTTTAGCCCCCTTTTTATCATATCGTTTTTTTAAAGTTTTTACGGGAAATTTTTAATTTTTTTTTCCCCATAAAAATAAAAATGTGAAAAAATTAAAAAAAATTTTTTTTTTCTTTTTGGGGGGGTTTCTCAATTTTTGGGCAAAAAAAACCCCCCCAATTTTTTTTGGTTTTTTGTACCCTTCCCCCCCTTTAAAAAATCAATTGGGTTTTGGGCCTTTTTAAAAAATTTCTTTTTAAAAAATTTATTTTTTATGAATTTTTTTTAAAAAGTGTAAAAAAAAAAATTTTAAAGGTTTCATTTAAAAAATCTTTTTTTAAAGTTGGGTAGTTTTTTAAAAAAAATGTTGGGAAAAAAAATATTTTTTTAAAAATTTGAAAAAATTTTTCAAATGTCAATAAAAATTTTTGAAAATTAAACCCCCTTCGAAAAAATCGAGTTTAAAAGAAAAAATTGGTTTTTAAAAAAGAACCTTTATATTGCAAGTATTTAGGGAAATTTTCCCCCTTTGTAAAAATTTTTAAAATGAAACTTCATTTTCCCAAAAATTTTTTTTTAACTTTTTTTCTGATTCTTTTTTTTTTCCCAAATTTATTAAAGGGATACCCCCCACCCCCGAAAATTTCCTTTTGACGGGGCCTTTTTAAAGTATGTTTTTGTCTTTTTTCATAAAGGCCAAACTTTTCGATTTTTTTAAAACCCTTAAACCAAAAATTTTAGTTTTTTAAATAAAGGAAAATTTTTAGATATTGGAAAAGGCACTTTTTCATTTAGTTTAAAAATTTTTTTGCCCTTTCCCTACTTAAATATTGCACCGACTTTATAAGGGTTACGCGGGGGAAGGAACCGTCGAGGCTTTTTTTTTACTTTTCTATTTTTTAAAATGTTTTTTTATGATTGTTCAAAATGGGCTAGAGAATGTTTAGAGAACGTAGAAAAACGAAACAAAGAATCATAAAACTAGGTGCAATCCATATGTAAATCGGATAATAAATTAATAAGCAAAATATAATATGTATAACCCTTATGTATGGTGGATGAATGTAGACTGAATGCTGTTGAAATGCGATCTCTCAGGGGAATGTGTGGTAAGACTATGTATGATAGGTGTACAAATGTCGAAATTAGAGCAGAGTGCAAGGCTGAGATAAGCATTATTGACAAAATTAAGAAAGGGCTTTTACGATGGTTTGGTCATGTGGAGCGAATGAGTGATGAAAGAACGGCTAAAAGAAGTTTAAATGCAAGTGTGCCTGGATGTAGAAGAAGCCGCGGAAGGCCGAGAAAGACATGGCGTGACCAAGTACGTCAAGTACTTGAAAGTGGTCATGTGAAAAGCCGGAATAATCGGCGTATGTGCGAGAAGATGTATGAATGTAGAGGAAGCAAAGGAAGTATGTCAGGACAGAGTGGTATGGCATTCTATCCTCTCTGCCTACCCCTATGGGGAAATGGCGTGATGGTTAGTAAGTTAGTTAGTTTAATAATTTAAAGTTTCGGTTTAGTGATAATTGATATGCAATTGGCGGTCATCGAACTCATTTCTCACAAAACATGCAATTTTTTTTCTGTTTTATCTCTGATATTCAGAATATTAATATCATTATCTCTGATATTATTATTGTTATAGGCAGGCAGCTTTTGCTGGTGCGCCTATATCTTGTGTAGGTTCTGCTTCTTGTCTGCCTTCTGCATCAAAACGGTTTTTAAACTGGTTGACCGTAGTGGAGTGAACAGCTAGGCCTGGCAATTTGTTCCAGTCTGAAATCACCCTACTTGGAAGGAATTTTTTTTTTGGATTAAGGTGGAATTGGGGAAGATAGAGCTTCCAGTTGTGGCCGCGTAGATTGGTGTTGGGATTTAGTTGATACATCTCTTGCAGGGGGCAGTCGTAGTAATAATTTAGATAAATAAAAGGAGAAAAAACTTTGATTTATATTTTTTATTGACATTACTTGGAGAAAAAAATGTTTTTTTGACCAGTGTAATCAGCATGTAATGTTCAATGTGTCCTTGGCAGGAATACGTAAACTCACCACATCCCATGTTGATGGCTCCCAGCTGCTCCAGGACGGTGTGGATCCGGCCGATGCAGTTCACGTCTCCGCAGTTCCTCAGGCCGTGGCGGGCGGCCGTCTTGGTGAGGTAGTGCGGCCGGCACTGTCGCCAGCTGGACACCAGGTGGCTCCTGATCAGCGTGTAGCGCTCCGGAGTCTTGGCAGGACGCCCTGTCAACCGGCAAGATTATTATGAGATTTCACTTCCATCTTTGTTTACTGACGCAGGATCAGAAAAGATAATAAACTACAAGCAAAAAATAAATAAAATGCTAGCTAAACCCGGCCACGTTTCACTGTGACTTTATCATATAGTAGTAAATAAAAATAGTCTAGCATTAAATTTGTCAGATATAATTCGATTTTTAAACCCGATTAAATTCTTTTTTAAATGATATTTCGAGTTCAGGAGAGGACTAAAAGAAATATTAGTTATTTGTTCTTTTCTTATTACCTTCAAAGAAATCCGGGCACAAAAACTTTTCCAACTCACTTATTTCCCCTGCTATCACAATATATTCCTTCTTAGGATTTTCCAAACTCGTCATCTCATCTTTCAAAGATTCTGGAATCACCAGCGGTTTCTCTAACTCTTCCATTTTCAACGATAGATCTTTCTTCCCAGATTCTTCTTTAGGCAAAGAGAAAAAGTTTTCATGCTCTGTCTCGGATGTTTTTTTCTCGGGTGATGTAGGTGTGATTTCTAATTTGATCTCTTTTTTTATTTCCGTTTTGATAGCGGGGGTATCTTTTTCATCGCTGTCGACGTCTATTTCAATATCGCTCTCAGCATCGGAGTTGGCAGTTTTTTCAATTTCAGCAACTGATTGAAGGCATCCTTTTTATTCATTGTCAGTGAAATGTTAAATTTAGAAGACTCCGAAGTTTCATTCCGTTTCTTATCACTGTAAAAGTCATTTGACTTCAACCTATTTCTACTCTTTTCATTTTCTGCCTTGGATGGTTTCTTAGCTTTCAAACTTTTATTGATCAATTTCTTCTCCATTTCCAAATTAAAAGTACTATAGTTGACGTGTTTGTTGAATACAGTCTCGCTTATTTTACGTTCTCTACTATTAGAAGTGGGCTTTTGAAACTTTTGGGATTGCTCTCGTTTTAAGGTCGAATATGAAGATCCGAGTATCGCCGAAGATGAATTGCAGGTTTTCTTAAGAAGGCTTCTGTTAGAACCGTGATCATTTGAATATGTTTTTAAAAGGATGCTTCTCGGATTTCCCTGTGAATTATTATGGGAATATTGTTTATTTTTAATGTTAGGGACAGTAGGTATAGCGGTTGTGACCATGCCGATTACTTCTTCCATGGATGCTGGTATCTCATTTTCAGTCAAGACTTCTCCGTAAACCACTTCTTCGGTTTCTGCGGGAGGAGTGTCGGAAGATATGTGGTGCGAGATGCCGGCGTTCGGGGGATCCGAATCCAAGTTGATTCCGTATTCGGTCTCTACAAATAGTTGTACTTCTTGAGGAGTTTTGGATCCCAGGAAGACGGATAGTCGATTGTTGTCTCGGCCATATATTTCCTGAATGACAAGAATAATGATAAACAATAAAGAACGGTTTTATTTTTCATCACTCTCGATAATAAAATATACTTACCATTCCTTTTTTTAAGAGTTCTCTCTCGTAAACAGTCCATTCTGCGCTGACTTGGCTGGTAGAAGGATTGCAATCTTCATCACTTAAGTTTTCAGTGGGATTTGCGGATAAATCGGTTTTCCTAAATAATTCATAACTTAATTAGAAATATAGCACCCATAAACTATGGTTCATTACACATTATACCTACACTATTACAACAAATTTGTACGGTTTTCACCTAATCTTTTTACAAACTAAACTTTGTACGGTTTTTTCTATTTTCTTCAAAGAAGTTTATTTTTGAAATTTATTTTGATTCCTGCAAAACGGTTTTTTAATCTTTTTTTTACTCATATATGTCTGAAACAAAACTTATTTTGATGGAAGGTGTTTTTATAATTTCTTCAAAAAAGTTTTATTTTGAAATTTATTTTGATTCCTGCAAAACATCAAAGGTTTTTTAACTTTCGTATTCTAGGGTTAAACAAAACTAATACCATAAGTTGAGATATCCTACAATATTTACAAACGACGTACTTACTTAAATGTGAATTAAAATTCAGACTGAATAAATGGAAAGTGTACAACATAAGTGAACTTACAAGTTGCCGTCTTCCTGTGGCGGGTTATCGTACCAACACGCTGTGGTAGCTGTGTCCAGCAACCATTGTGGGTGCACTGAATAGTCGCATTTCAATAGTTCCGAGTACGTTTTAGAATAGCTTTTTAAAGATTTGATATTCTCTTTTTTCCGGAAAGAATTCTTAACAAAATACTATGAGCGCTTTGTCAAAAATGATAACTGTTAAAACGAACCACGGCCAATATTATTTCCGTAATATAATTAGAAACACTTTACATTGTTCTCTCACTTTTGTTAAGACAGTCATCTAAAGAAAAATCACCCAAAATATCAATTTCGTCGTCTTCCGTAGCCATTGTCAAAATTGGTAATTTGTTGTTTTTCTAATTTTGACACATTTCCAGATTGTACAATAGACAATAGAAAATATTTTATGGTTAATAAAAGAGGGTTTATTTAACCATTTGAAGTAAGTAACAAAATAGCCGACCTGTCCGTTTTCAAATAATAGGTTTTAGTATGAGGTTTAAAAAAAAAAGTATGGGTTCTAGGAGACGTAGGTAAAGATGATTGTAAACTTGGTAAGATTTCCGTTTTTGATCCCAAAGTCAGACTTTAAATATGATTTTGAAGCATTTATGGCCGTTTTTGATTGTGAAGGGATAAAAAAAAACAGAAATCTTACCAAGTTTACAATTATAAAATTTTATGTTGCCGAAAATTTGTCAGAACTACATTTCGCTTTTTGACACTTACTAAACGACTCAAATTACATACAAAACAAATAAGTGCAGCGTATCATTCGTTTATCAATAATATTTAGTAAATTGGTATTTTTCTTTTACATATAATTTAAAGTTATAAAATTTTCATAACGCTATCGAAATAGAATTTCCCTCGATTAGGATTAAGAGATACGCACGTATTTATTTTGCTTCTTTGAAAAAGCTCAAATAAAAGATTTTGATATCTTTAAAACATTAAAGCGACTTATGGTCAAATAAAATTTTTCAGTTAGTAGCTAATAAAATTAAAGTAAATTTTGATTAGTTCATTAATATTTTTAGTATTCGCTTAGTACTTTTCTTTGAGTTTAAGTATTGTTTTAAACAACCTCAATTTATTAAATTTCATATTTTTCATTTATTTATAATCCCATGTGAACTAACAATGTGAGAAAATTAATTATAAAGAATTATTGAATAGCGTAAAAGTTTTTTTTTATTAAAAATATATATTACCCAGAAAACTTATACCAAGATAAGAACTTTTTTAGAATTTTTTGTTCCAACTTTTGAAAAATGTAATTTGCATTTTTTTCGCGCGTTTTGTGACATTTTGTTTATTCCGTTTCGCAGCGTTTTCTTGTTTTGTGTGGGGTTTTATTTCGGTAGGTGTTTGGCAATTTTTGCTTTGCGCGGGCTAGTGGTTTCAATAATTATTATTCATAATAGACATAAATTATAAATATTTTCGGAGGACTAGACAGATTCTTTTGTGCTATGTTACATGTTATCGAATGTTGTGTATAAATGTAAAATACTTTTGCCTAAAACACACTGGATAAGTCGCTATCTATTGCAAAATTTGCTCTTGCAGAACTTTTCCCATTTTAATAAAATGTCTTCGGTTAAAAAATCTTTGCCCAAGAAAGCAAGATCAAAAAAGACAGCGGAGAGTGGTGAAAAAATTAAGAAGCCACTGGAAAAAAGTGTTGTCCTAAAATGCTTACAGGACATGAGATCAATTTTCGAATTAGACGATAAGCCAAAAATAGAAGTTCAAAATAAAAAGAAATCTACGCAAGTTAAGAAGTTATCACCTAGAAAAGACGAAGTCAAACCAAAAGTGTGTGAAAAGTCTCCAAGATCACAGAAAACAGTGGCAAAACGCAGTCATTCTAAAACATCAGATGTCTCTCGCGAAATAAACGGTAATTCTTTGGTGAGGAAAGAAAAATCTCCTTCCAAAAGGTCTAAGAGTAACACTAAAGTTAAAATGGAAGTATTAGAAGCTGACAAAAAGTCGTCGAAATTTGATTCGGAGGAAATTAAAATTAAAGTTGAGATACCTTCCCCAGTAAAAGATGAACCTCTAACTTCTCCACGAAAACACAAACCTCTAACTTCTCCACGAAAACATGAACCTCTAACTTCTCCACGAAAACATAAACCTCTAACTTCTCCACGAAAACATAAACGGCCACATATCAAAGTGGAGTTTGAAGATATCAAAGCGGTAAGTTGAATGCTTTTCAAAACTATTATTTCCTTACCTAAAACATTGAGCATGCTCTGTCTTGTGACCCACGGCCGCACTCCTCGATTTTCTCCCTGGAATGTAGATCTAGAGCAGTGATTTTACACATTCTAGCATGTTTGTATTGTCTTATTGTTTATCTCGTCGAACAAATATATTATTTGAAAAAATAAAGACGATGCAACACAGTTATTGTTGATGTAAAAAGTGTAAAAGATCATTGCTTTTTTGCTTGGGTGACCATAATAATATTGTTACACCTGCAAAATCCGCTTGACACTTTTTTTGCGAATATTGTTTATTTTTATTGAATATTCTATTGTTATAATAATCCGACATGTAGTTTTATTTTTTTGTTTATTTGCTCTGTAACAAATGAAAGGTATAAATGGTTACCCCACCAAAATAGTTAATAATGATGTAAGTTTTAATGTAATAATAACATATATTGTAACATTATAGTATTGTTGTAATATATATTTTTTTCTTTTCATGTATTAATACACCACTAAGTTTGAAATGTCATATTGTAAATGAATACCTCAACACGGGTTTTGCCTAGCGAGGTATTTTATGAAGAAAAAAAAAAATAGTCTTGCAAAAAAATAAAAATTAGCATTTTGTCTTAGGAGGACATTAAGATTGAGAAGAGCACCGACTGGCAGCCGGAGAACTGGGAGCTGGTCCTGGACAACATCCGGCAGATGAGGGCTGCAGGGGGGGCTCCGGTGGACGAGATGGGCTGCGATAAGTGCGCCGACCCAACTGCACCACCACAGGTATACTTTTTAAAATAGTGAATTTTACATTCCAACTTAAACTGCATTCACGGTACTGCGATTTAGCAAGCTATGCCTTTTCCCTATAAACTGCTTAATAGATTGATCATTTGGGGAAAAGATATCTTTCAAAACGACTATGATGCATCATGGTCTACACTCTATACCTAGCATCCTGGTACCCCGCGGGCATAAAGAAAGGTAGCTTGGGTTAGCCATATGCGTATAACGGTAAAATAGTTATTCATGATTAATTGGGAGTCAAATGTGGGATTTCCGCCTCGTAACATAGTGGTAGCGCATTTGGCTACCGTGCCTGAGGTCGCGGGTTCGATTCCCGTAGGGGGTCAACATGAAATATTTATTTCCATGAGTTTTTCATATTAATATTTCATGTGTGATACCTTGGACTGGTACTGAAGCGTAAGACTGATCATCTTGCCTTCATGTAATAAAATGATCAAGATACACTGCACTTGGTGTACCAATGCAGTGCCCTATGCACCATTGGGTGCGGATAAGAGAAAGTAGTAGTAGAAATGTGGGATTTAAATTCCCTTGAAGGAATGTGAATATGTAGAGTTTCTTTGTTTTTCTCTGTTGAAATATTAATAATGATAGATGCAAGCTCGTCATGTTTAAATTCATTGTGATTAATGCTTGTATTCTACCTATGCTATGGCTAACTAAGTATTGCACTAACTGCTTAGTTATGCTGGAATAAACACGTTTATTATTATTATTATATTAAAATCTAGTATTTGTCTACAAGGATTTGGAAACTCAAAATGTTAAAAACTCTTATCTGTTGGTTATTGCATGGTGTAAAACTCGTAGTACAACCTAAAAACTGGTGAATCTACATCATATTTGGAGTCGAATGTGTAATATGACTTTTGAATCTAGGTTGAAAAAAATTTTTTTTTTCTTCTCATAAAAGTTTTCGTAGATTAAGTAAAATTGCATAAATTCTTACTAAAATGCGGTTTTTCATTTGTTTGTCTTTATGAATATTATTAATTGGACTAAATAAATGATATTTGATAACAATTTGCAAAAATATATAAAAAAAAAAATCGAAAATCAATCCAAAAAAAGGAAATATAACAGGCTTCCTGAGGGTATTCGAAGCTCTATTAATGTTGCTAACAGCCTAAAGCTGTATTACCTCAGGCAGTATGTGGAAGGTGTAAATAATTAGTGTATTTATATTTTATCGTATTCTGCTTGTAATAATATTTTTTTGTGTTTACAATAATTGTGTGTTCTGTCATGAATATATATTAAATGTAATTATATATAGGCCCAAAATGAGTTTATTGTAACTCATGGGAAATACATGTAAAAATGTATTTTTGATTTAAAAAAAAAATAAAAAAAAAAAAAACTTCTCAATCAATTTTCTTGAAATCTATGGATCAAATTAAAAAAAGTTTATTCTACAAAATCAACTCCAAATATGATGTAGATTCACTGGTTTTGTTACAACAAAATTAAATATCGCTATTTTCAGGTGGTGCGATATCAATCTCTCATATCCCTCATGCTGTCCAGCCAGACCAAGGACCAGGTGACCCACGCCGCCATGCAGAGGCTGCTGGGGCACGGCCTGACCCCGGAGAATGTTCTCAACACTTCCGACCAGCGGCTCGGAGAACTCATCTATCCCGTCGGCTTCTGGAAGGTAGGTCTGCGAGGTTCTGCATCTCGTTCTCCACTTCGCACTGTCTACTGTAGACCTCTTCAGCCCAACATATGAGGGTCTTGTTCTAGATACTCCCGTCAGGCAATAGGTGCTTACAAAGAGCATTACATGTTATATCCCATCATAAGAAATTACTTCATTTATTGAATCATCACCTATGGAAATTTTTTTATTCAATGCTTTAGCATGTTTGATTATCTTAGTCAAAAAAAGTTTATGATGGTTAAAAAAAAAAAAAAAAATCTAAAAAGAAACATTTAAGTTGTTATTATACACCGTGTAACAAAACTCTATGTATAAGCGGGAAACCAGTGAATCTATATCATATTTAGAGTTGATTTTGTGGAATAAAACTTTTTGATTTGACCCATAGTTTTTGAAAAAATTGAGTACCAAGATGATTTTTTTTTTCTGATAAATTTTTGCAAATTGTTACCAAATATCATTTACTTAGTAAAATTAATCCATAAAGTAAACAAAATAAAAAGCCGTATTTTAATAAGAATTTGTCAAATTTTACTCAATCTGCGGTACTTATGAAAGCTTTTACGAGAAGAAAAAATCATTTTTTTCAAATTCAGATTCAAAAGTCGTATTACACATTCGACTCCAAATATGATGTAGATTCACCAGTTTTCAGGTTGTACTACGAATTTTGTTACTTCATGTATAGGTACTCAAATATTTTAATTTTGGGGCTGCTTTAAAATATATTGAAATTCCAGAAACAAATATCTGCTATTTTGATTGATAAACCGTTTTTACTGCCTTAGAATTATTTTACCACCGCAACAGGCCAGGAGGCCCAATAATTATTACAAACACCTATACGTCTTCATTTCCAAAGTTGTACTATTATTTTAAAACACAAAATACGTTATTTTGTCTACAGACTAAAGTAAAGTACATAAAGAAGACATCGCAGACGCTGATTGATGAGTACAGCGGCGACATTCCCGACTCTGTGGAGAAACTTTGTAAACTCTCCGGTGTGGGACCCAAGATGGCTCACATATGCATGTCGGTCGCTTGGAACAAAGTCACGGGGATCGGTGAGTCCAAAACACAACGTTACTTATTTTGTTTCAATCATTACTTTAATAATGAAACATGAAACCGTTCGGGTAAAAAAAATCAATAAAACTCTTTGGTTAACTCGCTGACTGCCTTTACATTTTAATATTTTCATTTGAGTAGCCATACATAGAAAAATGTCAACGGAGATGGTTCAGTGAATATTTAAAAAACCACTGCAATTTTGTAAAACTTCAATTTTCTCACCCCGCAATACGCCCAAAAGTTCATCTCAGCCGCCGTATAAATGTTACCCGGTACAAAATGCGTTGTATCGGAGACCCCGGACGGAGTTTGTGGCGTTTAATTTGAGTGGCCAAATAACCCATCAAGGTTCGAGGCAGTTTATTTTAATAAATTTATCGACTCTCGATAAACTCAAGGAACTAGATAAAAAGTTCAAATAGAGAGTCCCAAATAACGATAATTTTGCCTCGTACAATGTGACTGAAAGAAGTGATGGGACTTCAAATTAAAGGGTGCACGAGATCTGACTTCATTTATTAGTATTTACAGTATTTGAACACGACTCTTAAATATAAGTATAAAATAAATTGCAGAGAATCATCTGCAGGCGATTGCTAGTACGTTATTTAAAACTCATCAGAAGAGTCTTAAACTACTAAAATAAAAAGTAATATTTGCTAATACAATACTTAACTTTCAATATCAATGCACTAGATGGCGGCGCGTTCAACTCGCTGGTGGATGAATTCTTGATTTCTGTGACATTATATACACAATCAAAAATGTTACCTGGTGTGGATATTCGCTAAATAGCGGATGGGGAATGTTGTAGTACCTACATAAAGCTGGCACACTTTAACCAGCCAATGCCCGGTCATAGAAAGCCCTGTAAACCGCTCGATATCCATATTCCTGAATTTGAAAAAATTCTACCTCATTCTCTGTAGGGAATAAAAATAAAAAATTTAATTATTTTGTTTTGGGGAACCCCCGCTATTACTGGGGAAAAAAAAACTCATAATTTTGTTTTAATCTATCATTTTTTTTTCAGAAAAACGA
>JAGVSP010002157.1:0-115723 GCA_022494985.1 Micrasema minimum | reverse complement strand
AAAAAATCGGGGCTCCCTTTCAGTTTGCCCTAATGCTGGAGTTCAGCGGGGAATTTGTAAAAAGTATGTTTTAATTTTAACCCTGGGAACGGATTTTTTTAGAAAATTTGTACGGATACGCCCCTTCCAGTAAATTCTTTTGCGATGTTTCAAAATCGTGGTGCGGTCTTGTTAATAGCCATAAAGCTCGCAGGCTGATATTGTAAGTGAAATTTTGACGTGAGTCTAATAACTCGATGAACGCCGGCTGCACACACGAAAATCATGCTCATTGTCCTACTCCGCCTGAGCCGAGTGTGCGAGCGAGAGCGCGAACAAAGCGATGATGAGGCACGTCGTCAGCGTTCGGTTTGTGATCGCATCTATCTCTCTTTCCACTACCATCGGCCGAGTGCGCCCGAGTAGAAGGAGACAGCAGCAGATATTAGACAAGTGCACCGATCGGCCTATGCGTTAATTTATGTGTAAAAATGTAATCTCTCAAGTCCAACTCATCGGCCGATGGTACCGAGTACAAAGGGATACATGATAGCATCTAACTAACTAACTAACTAACCATCAACGCAAATGAAATTACGAGCTAGGCAACGAGAGGATAGATTTATGGAAGCCACACCACTCTGTCCTGGGCACACTTAACTCCTTGCTTCCTCCACAGTTCATTCAATTCTAAAAAGTATTTATTCTTTACATCAATTGTTTTCTTAGAGTTATCACGTAAAATTGTGTCCGTAAAACGACATTTACAGTCAGCCAAAAATTTTTTTCACATTTTGGTTATACCTACTGAAGGAACGGGCGTGGGTCACATGACGGCGCATCCTCTTAATCGGCTTGTCCGCCAAAAATAAGCGGCAAAAAGCGGTTTTGGCGTAATCGCCGGTTTCCGGTTTAACCCGGGAGAGCTCGGATTAGTCACTATTCACTATACTCGCCAAACCAGTTGTGTTCCCGGGGTGTATGGAAGCAGAAACAGCCGCCCTCAACGAGCGAGGAAATCGATACCTTAATTCTAACAGTAGCTCAATCACAGATAACTATCGACGTAGTTAAAAACGTGCTAATCCCGTGTTAACGCTTACGATTTGAGCGATCACAATGACATATCGTACAATACCGCGATCGCTGACCCGAACATTGACGATCTGAGCCGAGCGGAGCCGAACTACGCTATATCGCGGCCGTACGTCAAACGTCAAATCATCGCGCTTGTCGAATTTTTTTTTATGTCGACTGCTTTTCTCAATATTTGGCTTGCCGAAAACCGGCTAAATTATAATAAAGATTGAATGAAGATTTGTGCGAATAAGATATATCTCGGGAAAATGGCTCGCGACTAGTATGCGCTCGTTCAATAATCCCGATCGATAACTTTTAACGCGTGTTCCATTGTGATCGCGAAAACGTTAAACATCCATGGGTAAGAAATCGTTATCACGTCGCTTATTACCGAGTCGGTACTGATCTGTGATAGAGCAACAGGACGCAATAATTTTTTTTACGAAACTGTGATTATGGTGGATTCGTGTGGTGCTTTTCAAAATACATCGTCCTCACTTCTCAGTGGATGCATTTTATGTGAGCAAGGGAGAAGAAACTAGTTTTATGAAGTGGTCGTAAACTTGTGCTAACTCTGTTGGCTAATGTACAAAGCCATGCATGATGCCGCTCCAGACTATTTAAAAGAGCTTTGCATTCCAGATGAACTAGCTGAGAGACGTCTCACACAGCTATAGACTGGGTTTTACTACCGATCCGTAATCAGCGGACAAAATTTGGAGAGCGCGCTTTTGCGGTTGCGGGCCCTGTGGCTTGGAATGCTCTCTCCCACCAGAAGTGCGCAACTGTGAGAGTGAAGTGATGACTTAAGACCTATATGTTCTCAAAATCTTTTGATTAATTTTGATAATGATATTTTCTACTCAGAAATTGAGTTTTCACACTCACTTTAAATTTCCCGAGCCGTTAAATTCAATATTTGAAGCGCCCTTGAGGTATATTTATACGAAAACAGCGCTATATAAATTATCCAAAATAAAAGTAATAATAATATGGCGTAACTTATTAGTTTGGAGGTAGTTACATGGATATGCGCAGAAATATATTCTTAAATTGTCTAGACACTAAAAAAAATCCAAAATGCACATAATATAGAATACAGGTTCATAGTAAAAAGAAGGATGAAAGTAGACTGAATGCTGTTGAAATGCGATCTATGTGTGGTAAGACTATGTATGATAGGTGTACAAATGTCCAAATTAGAGCAGAGTGCAAGGCTGAGATAAGCATTATCCACAAAATTAACCTTTTACGATGTTTCGGTCATGTGGAGCGGATGAGTGATGAAAGAACGTCTAAAAGAAGTTTAAATGCAAGTGTGCCTGGATGTAGAAGCCGCGGAAGGCCGAGAAAGACAACCTGGCATGACCAAGTAAAACAAGTGGGCATGTAAGAAGTCGGAATAATCGACGTGCGTGCATGGGAAGATGTATGAATGTGGAGGTAGCAAGAGAAGTATTCCAGGACAAAGTGCTGTGGCGTTTTTATCCTCTCTGCCTACCCCTACGGGGAATTGGCGTGATGGTTAGTTAGTTAGGTTCATAGTAAATATCTAAACTAATCAGTTTTTCCTCCTCCTGTAAAGTTGACAAATTTGATAAGAATGTACAAACAGTTTCATTACAGGATGCCCCTGAGGCGGCTTCCGTAGTGTAATGAGTATGACGCTGGACTCACAATACGGGGTTTGATTCTGAATTCCCCCTCTGTTACCGGGCCTCCTGGCCTCTTAGGGGGTGGATCCGCCACTATGGGACTCTCTGGTAACTTCGTCCGAACGAGGATCGGAATATGGAAGGACTTACCAGAGCTGGACTCAACAGGGGCGGGAAGTGACGATGAAGGACCACCAGGAAGGGCGAAGTATCCTGGAATACCCTGGAAACACCACGTCGAACTGACGCGGTGGGACACACACGAGGGGCACAGCGCACTATAAACTCACTTTCACCGAAGGGGGATTCGGGAATTGGTTTCTGGGAAGCTTGGAGATGGATGGCGAGTATGACGAGGGGATTTTGGTGGAAAAGAACGAAGGAAGATCAGGTGTTGGAGGATGGATGTTGCGAGGTCAGAGTAATGTTGCTGCGCTGAGCGGATTGGAAAACAGGTGACGAATCGGAATGGAATAGATGAAGGTAGGGAATAAAATTTGGAAGGAATTCGAACTACCTATAACTAGAGAGTAGCATAAATGGCCAAAAAAAAATGGGGTAAATAAATATTTATTCTTTTCAACATTTTGAATGTATACAAATACTTGTAGACAAATTACTGGATTATACCCATGCTGGGCTAATATCAGTTATTATCGGTATCCCAACAGAGACAGAGAAACTCTGGAAACGAATGGTTATCTAGGCGTTTACAGGCTTATGAACTGTCATTGGCTAGGTTAAGTTGCCACTTGATGTACTACAAAATTCCCCATTCCGTCCATCATCTGACATCTTCAGACGTCTTCTAGTGAGTAATAAAGCTCGATAGAGCCTTACCTACACCAATAAAGATTGATGGCAAAAAATGCTTAACAATCTTCTCAACAGATGTCACCAGAGAGAAAAAATGATGAAAATTGTCGAAAAACAAACTCAAATGTGGAAGCTTCTGTACAAATTCAATATATATGGTAGTTTCAAAAATTTGTAATACATGGTTGTCAGATGATGGGCGGAATGGGGAATGTTGTAGTACATCAAGCGGCCACTTAACCCAGCCAGTGACAGGTCATAAGCCCTGTAAACGCCTAGATAACCCACATTCGATTCCAGAGATTCCTCTATCTCTGCTGGGATATTTAAAATATTTATTAATTTAAAACTTCATGTACAATTACATAGCAACTGTACAAAGGCGGGCTTATTGCCTTTAAGTATATTTATCTTCTAACCCACCTGTAGTCAATGTAAAAGTTAATATATATTATTATATTATATTGATCCCCAAAGCAAATCAATTTTTATTTTTGCGTTTTTGGCGTTGCATCGACGATATTATTATGCTACTGTCTTTGGTTCTACACCCCTTATACATGTCGTTGTGACGTCATGAAAACTTACCAGAGACGTCAGAGCCACGTGATTAACTGTAAAACACAAAATAATATGTATGTCAGTCTAAATGCATCGAAGAGACGATAAATAACCAATGCAGAAGACGAGGAAGGCCGAGAAAGACATGGCACGATAAAAAATAACAAATATTAATTGAGAGTGGTCGTGTGTGAAGTAGAAATAATCGGCGTGCGTGCTCAAGCACGAAGATGAAGATGTGTGAATGTGGAGGAAGCAAGAGAATTATGCCACGACTGGGTGGTGTGGCGTTCTATCCTCTCTGACTGCCCCAGCCAGCTAGAAGTCGAACCCGCGACCTCATGCATGGTAGCCCGAATCGCTACCGCTGCGCCACCAGGGGGAAATGTCTAGATAACCATACCCATTTCCAGAGACTTTTGCACACCTTTTAGATATGTGATACCTTGGACTGGCGCAGATGCGTAAGGCTGATCATCTTGCCTTCATGTGTAACAAATTATCTATCAAGATTCACGGGTGCGCTTGGAGTACCGATGCAGTGCCCTATGCACCATTGGGTGCAGATAAGGGAGATCGTTACTCATTCGCTCCACATGACCGAACCATCGTAAAAGGTTAATGTTGTGGATAATGCTTATCTCAGCCGCGCACTCTGCTCTAATTTGGACATTTGTACACCTATCATACATAGTCTTACCACACATAGATCGCATTTCAACAGCATTCAGTCTACTTTCATCCTTGTTTTTCCAACACCACGCTTCACTACCATACAAAAGGGTTGGGATCAGAACTGCCAATTTTGCTTCTTTCGATAAGTGGCAAATGCCACTATCGATTTTAAGGCACCATTAACTCTGTTTCCGGCACTAACCCTTCTCTCAATCGGGAATAATTGTCAATAATGTTTTGCAAGCATTTATCTTTTACTAGCAGATAACAGTCTGTTATGTGCTAGCCCTGCGGGGCTTTTCGGCACCTCAACACCATGATTTTTGGTTGTTCCAACTTTAGTTGATTGGCTAAAAAGTCCCAACTAATAGAAACCTAATTAACGGAGGCCCATAGAGCCGCCCGACTGAGACTTGTGAACGCAATGTCTTAGCTAAGGGACGCTTAGACTCTGTACAAATGAAATTCTACTATATTTCATACTTTAAACTACTTCTGCACGCAATATAAACCTAAGTGCCAATGAATTTAGGTTATACATTCAGAGTTACCAGTGTGCAAAAAATATGGCATGATTGTAAGTAGGTACCTACTTAAGAACATAACTTCATACAGTTTTAATAAAATGTTAAACTTCTTTTACTAATAAGTACTCAAGGCTCGAGTGTTCAACCAATGCATTCTGCCCGTCCTTACTTATGGCGCGGAAACAATGACTCTGACCAAGCAATCCTCCCATAAGTTGCAAGTTGCACAGAGGAGCATGGAGAGAATTATGCTTGGAATAACATTAAGGAACGATTGGATCCGACGCCAGACAAAGGTCTGCGACGTGGTGGAGCGAATTGCTTGGTTGAAGTGGAAATGGGCCGGTCACATAGCCAGAATGACGGACGACAGGTAGACGAGGTGTGAAGACCGAGAAACCAGAGGCCTCGAGGATGAGATGGGTGGACGACATCAGGAAGTCTGCTGGAAGACAGTGGAGGGAGGAGTGGAGACGGCAGGGGGAGGCCTATGTCCAGCAGTGGACCTCAACGGACTGAAATGATTGAGGATTAAATAATATGTTCACATTTTAAAAGTTATTTTTGAAATCTGGAGAATTTTTGAGAGAAATCTAGGGAGATTTGTTTTTTTGGCAAACATCTCTGACGGACAACACTTATGATAATAGCAATATAGATATTATAACATTATCCCTCTATGCAATAATTATTAATGCTTCCTTCCCCATACTTTAGAAATAAACTAGATCAAAAAACATCACTTCTAATATACAAGAGTATGATTGTTCCACATATAGACTACTGCTTATCTATATTATACCTTAGTAATGAAGGAGAGCTAAAAATATTACCAATTTTGCAAAAACAAGCCATGCGAATCATATTGAAGTGCAGTAGAAGAACAAACGATTATGATTAAAAATGATTAAACTTTTGAATGTAATGTCAGTAGACCAAAGAATTAAATATAATGTTGCTAATGAAATTAACAAAATTGTTAAGGGGATAATTACAAGATATTTGTAAAACAAATTAAAAGCAACGACTTTTTTAATAAATATGCAACAAGAGGTTCAAAAAATATAAGATTAGAAAAGAAAAGTAAGGTTAATTGTTAAAAAATATTAGTGGTAGGGTATTGTAATTATGCTTAATTTGAATAAATGTATATTGTTAGGATAGAATAGTAGGAATTTTTTTTTTTGTGTAGTGCAACAATGAAATTAAATGTAAGTTATACAGGGTGTTACTATACGTCGATGTACAGGAAGCGGGAAGCCAGTGGAATCTACATCATTTTTGGAGTCGATTTTTGTAGAATTTTTATTTTTCGTTTGACCCTTAGTTTTCGAGAAAATCGAGACACGAAGTTTTTTTTTTTTGTTAATTGAATATCAAATATCATGTATTATAGTCAAATTAATACTATCCATAAAGAAAAACAAAATTAAAAAAAACGCGTTTTAAGAATTTGAGCAATTTTACTTAATCTGCCATAACTTATGAAAACTTTTGTGAGAATAGAAAAAAAAATTTTTTTCAAGCTCAGAATAAAAAGTTTCATATTTATAATAATCGTCTCCTAAATACCGCGTGTAGATTCACCAGTTTTCCCGTGTGTACATCGAGAGTTTTTGTTATACCTGTGTCTTATTGTGTTCTATTACTCCTTCGTTCGCCACGTTTGCTCTATGTGGTAGCACGTTGGACGTCACTAGATCCATCCAGCAGAATTCCTGGTCACCAGCCAGCCCTCTCGCCGATGTCCCACGTCCAGCCCCGCATCCATCTGAGCTCCGGTCATCGACGGTCTTACGGGGGACGTCGGTATCCTCTTATTCTTTATCGTTGTAAATCCTCGCGCTTAAATATTCAGATATTCCCAACGCGTGCACCACCACTCCACACACAAACATAACATAATACACTGTTTGCTCCACATTTGTTCAAACATGAGAAGCAATTCTCAGTAATATTCGTCATTAGTGTAACATTTGTGTATAGTCCGCGGGTGATTGGTGGTTCCCTGTTGTATATGTTACGTCTGTTATTTTGTTTCGAAAATGCTTTTTTAATTGTACCAAACACATAACATAAAATTATATAACAATTATCAAATATCGAGCTGATCTACTGACGGATATCCTCGTTCCTTGTACCTTCCTACAACTCTGTTAAGTGTAAACAATACAATTAAATTAGTAGCGAGAAATACAAAAGCATTCGCTAATACAAAAAAGCCAGCATTTCTAACAATATTCCATCGGGCGATCATGTCAACACCTTTCTACTATAAAACATGTAAATTATTGAATACACTCGTAGAGATCCTTTCATTTTAATTAAGGTGGAAACAGTCGTTTGAAAAAGTGAAGACGCTCAGATTATGTATTTCAAGATACTGTGTTTTACTGTTTGTTTAACCTGTGAAAGTCAGGTGGGTACAATATTTTTATTGTTTTACATTGTCTACTCCTATTTCTTTATGTTACGATTTTCGCACCCAATAAGTTAGCATAGGGCACTGCATCGGGTACTCCAATTGCAGTGTGTAGTGTATTCTAATGAAGGCTGCGAGTCCATGGCACCTAACCAGGGCCCATACACATACTATGGTCTTGTGACTGCAGAGAACAGTCTGTCTTAGGTGAATATATAGGTGTGGCGGTGGTCTGACTGTGTAAAGGAACACAGAGGTGAGCAACCCAACCCGCGGTGTCTACTGTCATCCGGCGAAGAGGCGTTCACGGCTTTTAAAAGTAGGCAATTATAACTACTAACCATCATGGACTCCCGAGAGCCAGCCACACATGCTTGCCTATTTTACAAGGCAACTCAGGTTCTCGGCGTCCTGGACGTCCAGCTTAATTGCTGAACATTCGTCGGAGTTTGCGTCGATAGCTGCGGGGATGTGGATTTGACTTGGAGAGGATTGTCGTTAGCTGAGTCCGATCGGGCATGAGGCAGTTTGTGGAATCCTCAATGCTCCTACATAGAGAGCACTACTTGGGTTAAAACTTTTACCTTAGCTAATCCATCACGCCATTTCCCGACACTTGACTAAGTGGAATAGAACGCCACACTATAACTCTGTCCCTAAGCATACTTCTCTTGCTTCCCTCCACATTCATACATCTACCACATGCACGCACATAGATTACCGACTTCTTAACATGCCCACTTTCAAGCACTTGTTTTTTACTTGATCATGCCATTGTCTTTCTCGGCCCTTCCTCAGAACTTCGTTATCCAGCTCAGTACATTAATATATATTTTTTTTAGCCGGTTCTTTCATCATACATTCGCATCTACAATGACCGTACCAAAATCGTAAAATACCTTCTTAATTTTGTACGATAAGCTTATCTCTCAATTGCATCTGGAGGCGTCTATCAACATATCAGTGCACCTATCATACATAGTTTTTACCACACATTCGCCTGAGAAAATCGTATTTCAACAAGTATTAAATCATGTCTTATTCGATTGATATGGCATTATTTTGTAGAACTCAATGATATCTTATGTTAAATCAAAAATCCATTTTTTTTTTGAATCTCACGGTTTTTGGAATTTTATGCATCAAACCTTAGTGACAATTGTTTCGCCTTGTAAAGTGGCATTATCAACTCAAGGGCTTTTATTATCTCTTAATCAAAAATGACGTTGTTAACCAAAAATCCGTAGCGGTATATTATAATAACCTGTACGTTTGGAATCTAGTTTCATCGCAATTGTTCATGCTGGGATTAGTTATGTGAGATTTTTAAATTTAAATCCATTTGATTTTTTCACATTGTCTGTACTAAAGCTAAAACTTATCATGAAAAACCATTCTGTAACGAGCTCATCTGCATCAAGTCTAATGGAATCCACAAACAGTGCCTTTTTTGGCCAACCGACTCGGCCGCCTGCTGATAGGGCATCCTCCCATAGTCAGTCGTCCACGTTAATTTCAGCTATGACGAAAACGGCCGACGAAATATCAACAGTGGCCGACAGGAGATTGGACGCCCGAGAACCTGATGCCGCTGTACATAGGCAAAGATTTGCTGTGGGCCGACTGGTAAAATAGAGGCCCACTTTATGAATTAAGTCGGTTCCAAGAAGCAACACTAGTATTTAAAAGCCGATCACTATTTTCGGTGGATTTTCGTGTGCATCGGCATAGTCGTGGCACTTCGTTTACCATACCTAAGTCACACCCTTAAAAAAGACTGCTTCAAAGATACCGAGTCGGAGAAATTCACTCCACTCGACGCTCAAAACCGATTTTTTAAATTTTCTAAATAAAAGCATTGTAATATTGAGAATTTGATAAAAGGTGATAGGAGAAAGAAACCAATGCTGTTTTAGTTGCGACTTTGAGCGCATGGACTGTTTAAAACAATGTCACAAATCACACAGAAGAGGCAAGTAATTAAAGATTTCGTTATGTATTGTCGACAACAATAAAGGCTATTCGCCTAAGATTGAAATCCAGTAGATGTTTGGTCTGTATAAAATTAAACTACTAAACAACTCCTTCCTGGATGTGCAACACCAATGGAACACAAGGCATGCATAAGTACTAAAAATACTTGAATGAAAACTAGGTAGAAAATATCAGTTATGAAGTAGTATTAAAAAATGAATTTTCAAATATTGGGGCATCTCTTAGCGAAACGTGAATATTTCTATGGATTAAGTTGACCACGGCGTTCTCAGACTCCAATCTCTCTGCCGCAACTACCCAGAAATATCGTGTTGTTCTTTAATTAGTCAGTGTGATAAAAAACGGATGAATTTTGTACGAGTTATGGCCTAGCCAGCCGAAAATGCTTTCATTGTGATTGAATACCAACGTCTACGATTATGTATATACACCGCACACCTAAATACTCTCCCAAGACCAAGTTCTCAGCAACCCGCAGTCTTATGATTTGGCCATCTGGTCATTTAGTCAGGCGGAAGTCGACAATTATGAGCAAATATGTAACAGTACTTTATTTCTAAGTTTTCTTTTATAAACAACTTAAATAAATTATCACCGTACGATCATTTTTTGATAAGGCGTACAATATTATTTCACTGTTTTGCGCCTACTATCACGGATTTCCCAATAAAATAGCAAATACTGTAATGCGTAGTAATTAAAAATGAATTGACTGTTATGTACATTATAGTTACAAAAATAATTTAGACTTACCGTATTAATGTATCACCAAAGCGTCGCCAGACAGAACGCATGGGGATTTAAAATCTATTATTGCCATGTTTATAATTCTATCTTGCGTCAAAAGAAAAATGGTAATCGAAAAAATCAAGTTAAATGTGATCACTAGTTATCCTAACTACAAACGCAAGTCACCACGGGTAAGCAGAGAGGATAGAACGGCCATAACCACTCGTCCTGACAGACTTTCCTTTGCTATCCTCTACATTAATACATCTTCTGGTTCAAGGTACGGACGCCTATTATTCCGACTTTTTAACATGTCCACTTTTCTAGCACTATCGTACTTGGTCATGCCATCATCTTTCTCGGCTTTCCGGCCTTCCGCATTTTCATACATTCAGTCAACCTTGCACTTAAAACTTATTTTAGCCGTTCTTTCATCACTCATTCGCTCCACATGACCAAACCATCGTAAAAGACCTTTCTTAATTTTGTGGATAATGCCTTATCTCAGCTTTGCACTCTGCTCTAATTTGGACATTTGTACACCTATCAAACATAGTCCTTACCACACATAGATCGCATTTCAACAGCATTCCAGTCTACTTTCATCCTTCTTTTTCCAACACCACGCGGGCAACTTCGAAACATATAGGGTTGGTACCAGAACTCCGTGTTGTGTACTGCCAATTTTAGCTTCTTTATTTCTTATTTGCCACTATGGATTCGATGGCAAGCGTTGTAAGCATTCAAGTGACAGTCGAACGTCTTTCTATGGACATTCATCAACGTCGTGAATAATCAGTAGTAGATTTGCATGAGTTAAGTTTCTAATTTTCTTGAAATAACTCTTTTGACATATAAAATGTGTATTTATTAACGGTTTATGCCATTTTTCAAATTCTCAAGATCCCCCCATAAAAACGTATAACGACATATTTAGTAAGAGTAATAAAGATCTGAATTCACAAAGTAGAGAAACAACTTTTGGTGGACCCCAATTGTACTTACACAATGTTCACTATCACCATTAAGTCTGCTAGGATAGACGTGAGGTAACCTGTAGTGAAGCTCAGAGCTGTCAGGACAGAGTCGTAATAATTTCAATCCTTCTGCCTACCTACGGGAAATATCTGGAGGGAATGTTAGTTAGTCTAAGACGGGAAATCCCTAGCCTTAAGTGTACCTGTACATACAATACTTACTAACTAACGATCACGCCAGATTCAGCAATAAGCATCTTTATCGACAGTATATTGTCGAGGATTATCTTCTACTATCTTAAATCCCATTTTAAGAAATCCATCTTTGTAAACAACCGACTCAGTTAAATTCACGTGGGAGCGACTTCTTAGATAAACGCCAGGAAAATGAATTGTCACTTGATGTGCGGCTATATAACGTGGCACCTAACCATGGCCCAAAATAGCAGACTTCTGAGTGCAGAGAATAGGTCCCTTAGGAGAATATTAGGTGTGCGGTGGTCTGACTGTGTAAGGAGGTGAGCAACCCAACCCTTGGTATCTACTGTCATCCGGCGAAGGCGTTTCCCCATATACTACGCACGCCTCCCGAGAGCCGCCACCATGCTTGCCTATCTTACAAGCCATCAGGTTCTCGGCGTCCTGTAGCTCAATCACAGATAACTATCGACGTAGTTAAAAACGTGCTAATCACGTGCTAACGCTAACGATTTGAGCGATCAGAGTGACATACCGTTCAATACCGCGATCGCGGAGCCGAGCATTGACGATCTGAGCCGAGCGGAGCCGAACAGTCGGCTGTGATCTGTGATCGAGCAACTGGTCGTCCACTGTCGACAATCCGTCGGCAGTTTGCGTCAGAGCTGCGGGGCGTGGACTTGGCTCGGGAGGATGCACGGAGCTAGCGGGCCTGGAGGCAGTTTGTGGATTCCATTTGATGATGATGATGATGTCCATATTCGTCAATTGTCAGAATCTGTATATGTATACGTTTATGTTGGATATTTCTGGTATAAAAACACATCCAAATTATATGTTTCTTATGTACGAGTGCCATAGAGCAAAAAATAATGACCAGAACAAATCGTTTGAAGGAAATCGATAATTATTTCTCCATTTTGAGAAAGATCACGTCTATTTAACCTTCGCTTTCCGATGTTATTATGTATTTAATACAACTAGGCATTAATAATGAGAAAATCTATATAAAATATAATAGATAAGTTTCCCAGAATTTTAGTTTTACTCCGTAATAAAATTGCGAATCACATAAAAGTACTTCAATAAATAATTTGTTATTAGATATTATTGATATCCCAACAGAGACAGAGAAACTCCGGAAACAAATGTGGGATATCTAGGCGTTTACAGGGCTTATGACCTGTCATTGGCTGGGTTAAGTGGCCACTTGACGTACTACAACATTCCCCATTCCGCCCGTCATCTGACAACCATATATGACAAATTTTTAAAACTACTATATATCGAGTTGGTACAGAAGTATCCGTATTTGAGTTGGTTTATCGACAGTTTTGAACATTTTTTACCCCTGTGACATGTGTTGAGAAGATAGTTAAGCATTTTTTTGGCAATCTTCTTCATTGGTGTAGGTAAGGCACTTACCTAGGTAACATCTGTGTAGTGAAATCTGTTGAGAAGATAGCTAAGCATTTTTTTGGCAATCTTCTTCATTGGTGTGGGTAATGCAATTAGGTTTAAAAAATGCTTATCTATCTTCTCAACAGATCTAGGGGAAAAAATGTTAAAAACTGTCGATAAACCAACTCAAATGCGGATACTTCTGTACAAACTCGATATAGTATATAGTAGTTTCAAGAATTTGTCATATATGGTTGTCAGATGATGGACGGAATGGGGAATGTTGTAGTGGCCACTTAACCCAGCCAATGACAGGTCATAAGCCCTGTAAACGCCTAGATAACCTACATTCGTTTCCAGAGTTTCTCTGTCTCTGTTGGGATATGAATAATATCTGATATCGGATATGGGTATAATACAGTAATTTGTCTACAAGTATTTGTATGAGTTCAAAATGTTGTTAAAAAATTCGTTATTAGCCTAGACTAGGGGTCTCCAAACATTGAAGCCTACGGGCCATAATGATTTTTTCAGTTTGTTCCAAGGGCCAAACCAGTTTTAATTTTTCTGCCTTTAACTATACACCGTGTCCCACGATGAGACCGCGAAACTCCGGAGGGTGATTGTTCATGGTATTCTGAGAAAAAAATCCTTATAAAGTTTTTTGATCCGGGCATTTTTAATAATTAATTAAAAAAAAGTATTAATAAAAAGCGACTATGTAATACTGGCTTCTGTTTGAAATGCTAGCGGTGGCGGGGTGGCGGTGGGCGGGGAGGAGTGGGGGTCCACTCTGGTCACCGAACGCCTTGCCTTGTGCGGACATTCAAAATTCGAATTTCATATCTGAAATTGGTGCAGGTCACGTGGTGTTAGCCAGTTCAAAAATGGACGGTATTACACGCGTGAATTTTTATTCATATTTTAATCATTTTTTTTTAAGAAATTAGAATTGAGTTTTTTGAAAAACTTTAATAAGATTTTTTTCTCAGAATATCATGAATAATCACCCTCTGGAGTTTCGCGGTCTAATCGTGGGAAACGGTGTATTTCTAGACTAGAATAGTCGCCAAGTGCGCGACCTAAGCAACCTTACGCTTTTTTGCATTTCAATTTGAACGGGTGGTGGGCCAGTGGGTAGCGTCGCGGTCTCTGAGTCCAGAGATCGTCGGTTCGAATCCCCACTTCGACACGACTCGATTCCTATTTTCAAGAACAAGCCGCTTAGGCTTTATTGAAAATATTATTTACAAATTGAAATATGTGCAAATATCATGAGATTGCATAGATTTCTTTTTTTTATATAAAAAAAAAAAAAAACTTTTGTTGTGTTACTGTGATGAATTATTTGTTTATTATTATTATGCTTAAACTTAGATACTTAAGTTAAGTTTTCTGCGTCATCATTTCTGTCGTTAAGTTTTACCTTGCAAGTAAATAAAACCGAGTAATTATCATTCTGTGTTTTCTTCTTCAACTTATCACAGCAATAGTAACAACAATAAATCATTGGCTGTCGCGGGCCAGATTGATGACACTGGCGGGCCGGATTTGGCCCGCGGGCCGTAGTTTGGAGACCCCTGGCCAGTCGAAACGCCTTAGCCGGATGACAGTAGATACCGCGGGTTGGGTTGCTCACCTCTGTGTTCCTTACACAGTCAGACCACCGCACGCCTAATATTCTCCTAAGACACCTATTCTCTGCACTCAGAAGTCTGGTATTTTGGGCCCTGGTTAGGTGCCATGATTCGCAGCCATAGAGGAGAACATGGTCGCTTACATAGCTTTGATGGATGTAGGTCTGTTCGTGGCTGCTAAATATCTTCCACAAAGACAGCATGGATTGTTTTACCTGCCAATATGCAGAACCAACCTGCCAATGGTTATGCCTGTTGGTAGAGCAATCTTGTTACTTAATCGCATCACCTCGGGTGTCGACTTATTTCACGACAGTGGGTCTTCAGTTAGGAGAGCACTTTCTAACTTATATTTTTTCTAGTATTATTGATACTCCAATAGACAAGGAAACTCTGGAAACGAATGTGGATTATCTAGGGTTTACATTGGATTATGACCTGTCATTGGCTGGGTTAAGTGGCCACTTGATGTATTACAACATCCCCCATTCCGCCCATCATCTGATAACCATAAATGACAATTTTTTTAAACTTGTATATATTGAACTCGCGTTCGTAGAACACATTACAAGTGATTTTCTCATTGATCTGTTGAGAAGATTGTTAAGCATTTTTGGCAATCAATCTGTATTGTAGGTAAGGCTCATCCGAACTTAATTATTTGGCGTTCTATCCTCTCTGCCTAAATGTCGTGATGGTTAGTTAGTTATTGAGCCAATAACGTTGTTTAAAAAATAGAATAATAAGAATCTCACATACAGTCATAAAGATTTCTCTTAAAATGCTTAGCAATTTTCTCGATAGATGACAGGGAGTTTTCACATGTGAAACGTCGCGCTTTTTCACTGTATATATGGAGTGATAAAACTCGTAGTACAACCCGAAAACTGGTGAATCTACATCATATTTGGAGTCGAATGTGAATTATATGATTTTTTTATATGAGCTTGAAAAAAAAAAAAAATTACCTTCCTAGAGTTAATTTCATAACACCACCTATTATCAAATTTCACAGTCTAAAGAATTCAGCATTCAGGCCGATACACGAAACGTATGACGTAGATGACTAGTGATGACGTAGACGTCTATAATTATTATTATTATGGATAGTTTATTAAGCGCCATTTTTGTGAGAAATCAATTCAAGGGCGCTGTACATTCGATATTCTTAGTTAATTCCATTCCCAATTTATGAATAAAGGATCTGAGACAACGATTATCTAAGAAATGATACTAAATCTATACGTAGGTGAAGTACTGAACCCCAATTCGTCTTGCAGCTACAAAGCGCATGGACGGTTGGAATTTCAGCTTCACCCACGTACAAATTAAATTCAAACAGACATTATTTTTATAGTTTCTTAGTTTGTAATGTTTTAATAATTTATAATAATTTCAGTAGTTTATTAGTATGTAGTGTTTTAATATTCATAATAATTTAGGACTGCCAATACCCAGCTCTTAGCTTATTTGGCAGTCCAGGACCGTAAATATGTAACCTTAATGTGTACTCATTAATTAAATAAATAAATAAATTGATATCTCAACAGAGACAGAGAAACTCAAACAGATATTATTGATATCAGCCCAGCATGGGTATAATCCAGTAATTTGTCTACAAGTATTTGTATTCATTCAAAATGTTGTTGTTAAATTCAAACAATTTGACTAAAAACGCGATACTAATGAAATACTAATTCCACTGATAGCAGATACAGTCTAGAATCCAGGCCGTCTTGCAGCTACAGAGCGCATGGACTACTGGAATGCCAGCTTCCATCTGATATCAGTAATTGAGGTTAAATTCACCAAGTTCCCTTGGATATATGGAAGTCTGATGACGCAGTGGGTAACTAGACACCTGCATGGCAGTATTTTTCAAGTACGGAATGTCACATCTCTGAAATTCTAGTTCGAAGGATATTTTAATTAATACATAATACATACTGCGGTCGAATTAAAGATATCGGTTTGATTAAAATGTCCCGCCGGATGTAGAACAAGAGACCGCAACTTGCTTAATAAGTTTTCTTAATCTATTGACCACACAGGTTAATTGATAATTACAGCTGATAAAAATATACCTAAAAATTGGTGGTTATTAGTCATAAACAAGCCATACAATTAAGCGGCCATATTCTTTTCAACGGCGGCCATATTCTTTGGAAAGCTAAATTCCACATTCTCCATTCCCAACTCACTCAAGACTCGAGTGTTCAACCAAAGCATTCTGCCCGTCCTTACTTATCGCGCGGAAACAATGACTCTGACCAAGCAATCCTCCCATAAGTTGCAAGGTGCACAAAGGAGCATGGAGAGAATTATGCTTGGAATAACATTAAGACGCCAGACAAAGGTCTGCGACGTGGTGGAGCGAATTGCTTGGTCGAAGTGGAAATGGGCCGGTCACAGCCAGAATGACGGACGACAGGTGGACGAGGTGTGGAGACCGAGAAACCAGAGGCCTCGAGGATTAGATGGGTGGACGACATCAGGAAGTCTGCTGGAAGACAGTGGAGGGAGGAGTAGAGACGGCAGGGGGAGGCCTACGTCCAGCAGTGGACCTCAACAAACTGAATTGATGATGATGATTCTTTTCAAGCTTTATCAAAAAGTATTAAGCCCACTTTATACGAGACAGAAAACTGTACAGTTTCTTGTGCAGTTTGTAAACTGTCCCGTATAAAGCGAAGACTAACTAAATCACGTCATTTTTTATGGATAGGCAGAGAGGATAGAACGCCACACCACTCTGTACTCTGCACTTCCTCTACATTCATACATCTTCTCATGCACATACGCCGATTATTCCGACTTTATTCCTATTACTTGTCGTATTTGGTCATGCCAGGTTGTCTTTCTCGGCCTTCCTCGGCTTCTACATCCAGGCACACTTGCATTCAAACTTCTTTTAGCCGTTCTTTCATCACTCATTCGCTCCACATGACCGAACCATCGTAAAAGGTTAATTTTGTGGATAATGCTTATCTCAGCCGCGCACTCTGCTCTAATTTGGACATTTGTACACCTGTCATACATAGTCTGTAAACTGTCCCGTATATAGCGGAAACTGTATGGAATATTGTTTGGTCGGCGCGACGTTTGGCTGACCTGACAGTTAATGTTTTTTATGTAAACGTTTAAGTAGATATTGATTGGTAATTGAATGCTTTTAAAAACGTTAAAAACAAATAATATATTTACATTATTAGCGATTGTGTTAAAGAATACCGTACATTTAGACAACTGTACAGTCTGTCAAAAGACACGCAATTTATTGTTAGCTGTCCTTGGATATAAATATGAATTATCACCGTAAGATTATTTTTTGCTTAGCGTAAAATTCCAAATTTTGTCAGGCATATCTCTGGATCCAACTCCCGTAAAAATTCGAAATCAAGAAAAATGCTTCGTAAAATACTACTTTCCCTCATCCGCACCAAATGGTGCATAGGGCACTGCGTCGGTTCAACGAGCGGCGTTTATATCAACAACATTTTGAATTTTGGATGAAAGTAGATTGAATGCAGTTGAAATGCGTTCTCTCAGGCGAATGTTGTACGATGGTTCGGTCGTGTAGAGCGAATGGATGATGGAAGAACGGCTAAAAAAATACATGATGCGACTGTGCCTGGATGTAGAAGTCGAGGAAGGCCGAGAAAGACATGGCATGACCAAGTAAAACAAGTGGGCATGTAGGAAATCGGAATAATCGACGTGCGTGCATGAGAAGATGTATGAATGTAGAGGAAGCAAGAGAAGTGTGCCAGGACAGAGTGGTGTGGCGTTCTATCCTCTCTGCCTGCCCCTTCGGAGAAATGGCATGATGGTTAGTTAGTTACATTTTGAATGTATACAAATGACTGGATTATACCCATGCTGGGCTGATATCAGATATTATTGATATCCCAACAGAGACAGAGAAACTCTGTAAACGAATGTTGGTTATCTAGGCGTTTACGGGGCTTATGACCTGTCATTGGCTGGGTTAAGTGGCCACTTGATGTACTGCAACATTCCCCATTCCGCCCATCATCTGATAACCATATTATATGACAAATTTTTGGAATGATGATGATTAGTGCAAGCCCGTCGTGTGTATTACCCGGTATTCTACTGCGAGTATTTACTTGCGCACAATCAAATATTATTATTAATACTACATTAATTTCATAAATCTAATCGATTATGCGATGCGGGTGGCAAATCAATTCATAGAATGTGGATTTAAACTCATTCAATAGGAAAATGACCTATATTTTTTAATTGCGTTAGCGGGCGCCGCATTCAACAGTATGAAAGCTGTCTGGAGATCGGATATTTTACTCGGTTAAAACAAAATGCCGCCTTTATAACTCCTGCGTCACACCTGTTCTTCTCTATGGCTGCGAATCGTGGCACCTAACTAGGGCCCAAGACAGCAGAATACTAAGTTTTGAGAATAGCTGTCTTAGAAGAATTTTAGGTGTGCGGTGGTTTGACTTTGTAAGGAACACAGAGGTGAGGCAACGGACACAGCAACCCTTGGTATCTACTGATCCGGCGAAGGCGTTTCCCCATATACTACGCACGCCTCCCGAGAGCCGCCACCATGCTTGCCTATCTTACAAGGCATCAGGTTCTCGGCGTCCCGGTCGTCCACTGTTGACGATTCGTCGGCAGTTTGCGTCAGAGCTGCGGGACGTGGACTTGACTTGGGAGGGTGCGCGGGAGCTGGCGGCCGATCGCTTGGCCTGGAGCAGATTGTGGATTCCATATGCTTCACATAGGGAGCGGATATGGTATAATGAATGAATTTTTTTTCACCTCCAAAGTCACGTCCACAAGTATACAAAATCGACACCAAGTATGACGTAGATTCACTGATTTTCCGCTTGTACTTGGAGTTTTGTTACATGGCGTACATACAATACAATATATATAATTATATTAACAGTGAAGGGTACTCTATTTCACATTACAATCACTTATTGAGTACATTGTATTATTTCATGGTCAATGATCATTGAACACAGACAATTGTTCGCCATATTTCTTGCGAGACTACATACTTCAACTACTTCCCCTTATCCACACCCAACGGTGCATAGGGCACTGCATCGGTACACCAACCAACATGGGCGGACGCAATTTGTATTATAAATTGTAAAAGAACTTATAACTAAACTTTCCATCGATGGACATTAACTATGATTGTTTTACCGCACTTGTTTATCGTGAAAAGAGCCCGAATCGGGGTGCAAATAAATTAAAAAATGTAAATGAAAGTTCGAGGTGTCAAAAAAAAAATTTGTATACGTGATGGAAACGACGTTAGCGCCTTTTGCTGTACAGCATTATTTGACGATATTTTTTATAAGCTTTATGTACGGAACTATCGGTAACATGGCGTATCTAAAATTCACCCGGAACTGTCACTAAATTATATCAAATATACAAATACAAAAATTATAAAATGGATGTTATAATGCAGGAACCTTCCCAGGAGTGAATAAAACAACTCTCTAGAACAACTTATTGCAATCGGATAAGCGGTTTATGAACGTATAGAGGACAAACAAACACACATACAAACAAACCTATATTCATTTATACACCGTGTCCCACGATGAGACCGCGAAACTCCGGAGGGTGATTGTTTTTTGATCCGGGCATTTTTAATAATTAATTAAAAAAAAGTATTCATAAAAAGCGACTATGTAATACTGGCTTCTGTTTGAAATGCTAGCGGCGGCGGGGGTGGCGGTCGGCGGGGAGGAGTGGGGGTCCGCTCTGGTCACCGAACGCCTTGCCTTGTGCGGACATTCAAAATTCGAATTTCATATCTGAAATTGGTGCAGGTCACGTGGTGTTAGCCAGTTCAAAAATGGACGGTATTACACGCGTGAATTTTTAATCATATTTTAATCATTTTTTTAAGAAATTAGAATTGAGTTTTTTGAAAAACTTTATTAAGATTTTTTTCTCAGAATATCATGAATAATCACCCTCTGGAGTTTCGCGGTCTCATCGTGGGAAACGGTGTATATACATGTATATAGTTTGTAAAATACTTTTTTACGAGCAGTTGATTATAAAACTAAACATTCCATCGATGGACATTAACTATGATTTCCTGCATAGCGAAACTAAACTGATAAAGTTAGTCGACAGAAGAATAGTGTTTGATCTGCTCTTTCCTTTTAAAATATTGAATGGTCTTATTGATTGTCCTGAGTTGTTAGGACTGATAAATTTACGTGTCTACAACAGAAACACCAGGCTACAATCATTGTTTAATGTTGCCAAGTTAAACGTGAACCATCAAAAATGTTATTTATTCAACCGGCTACATATAACCTGTTTCTGTTGCTCGATCACAGATCACTATCGACTCGGTAATAAGCGACGTGATAACGATTTCTTACCCATAGATGTTTAATGTTTTCGCGATCACAATGGAACACGCGTTAATAGTTATCGATCGGATTTATTACACGCACAGATAATACATATAGTACATTACACGAGCGCATCAAGTCGCGAGCCCTTTCCCGAGATATATATTCTTCGCACATATCTTCATTCAATCTTTCTCGAGTGCCGTATTGCATTTAGCCGGCGTTCAGCAAGCCAAATATTGAGAAAAGCAGTCGACATAATAAACACAATCCGACATGCGCGATGATTTGACGTTTGACGTCTGGCCGCGATATCGCGTGACGAGCATTCCCGAGCGTTGCTTCGGCAATGATCGGCTCGGCGAACGTGGTAATGAACGAATGTTTATTGTGATCGGTCAAATCGTTAGCGTTAGCACGTGGTTAGCACGTTTTTAACTACGTCAATAGTTATCTGTGATTGAGCTACTGGTGTTACTTATGTATAGCACAAAACTAGATTTTTGTCTAACATGTCGTTGTCATGTTTTAGGGGTGCATTGCTTGTTGTTTGTCGGACCCGATGCATATAATTTCGTGTACTTAGTTTAACTTACTAATTTATTAACAATTTTTATTTTTTTATTTTTTATTTTTTAATAATTCAATTTTATGTTTTTGTATTTTGTAAGTTCTTGTTCCATTGTCCTGTGTCCATTTTGCGTGTCAAATTTATAAATAGGGTTCTTCCCGATAGCATGAATATCCTTGAATACGTTATAAATATTTAGAGTATATTTTTACAATTTCAACGATATAAAACACAATGATCAAAAATTTTGTTTTCATTTATGAATTTATGTTTTAAAAATACGAAAATACGAATGATTTTTAACGCCCGTTATTGGCTAATGACGTCATACCCGTCGACCGTGAAAGGCGTGAAATTCATTCCGTAGTGAGCGCCTATATTGCTGTGACGTCACACCGCATGCGCGCCAAATGGAAGATTTGGCGAGCTATTTGAAAAAGCGCTATTTCAAACCGCCTAGAAAATAGAAAATTCATATGACATCGTAAAAAAACTTTCGTAATTTTTCAATCAATTTTTTGAAATAAAAAATAAAACATCTGGATGAACCCAATTGTAATGTAACTTAATAAGTGTATTTTGATGCAATGTAAATGCCATCAGGCATGTGCCAATAAATAAATAAATAATGCACCTACCTAAATATAGTTTTTGGGTTTATAGGCGTCCCAAATTCGATGGCGGTCCCACCCTTTTATAATATAAAATGAAGTTGGGTATCGTCTTTAGTCATATACTATAATATTGTCAATATTTGTATTTTTTAAATTGCCATTCATATAGTCAGAATCATCGGACAGGTATTCACAATCACTCTCGGAAATTTCAAAACATATTTCTAGCTATAAAATGAGCTTGGATCAATTTTTCTAGAAAAATTTAATGTTTGTAACCAACAATAATATAACATGTGATTTATGAATATATCTCTGAGTGCATAAAGGGCCAGATGTGGCCAATGTTAATATAACGTTGACTGCATCGTAGGACATATCTGGCAACATAGATGTAATCCTAACTGCATACAAAGTCATATTTGGCCGTGTAAATAAAACGCATAATTGTTTTAATAAATTGTATAAAACTTTTTATTAAATGTATTTACTTATATCCTATCTGGGTGCACAATTTTAATTTTCATGAACTGTCAGTATTTTTTAAATTAAACACGTTTAAACATTCAACAATTTGGGAGACACGACCATCACCGGGTTGTAAACACACTCACCAAGTTTTTAGTTGAGATATTTGCAGTAAGACGCATATAGTACTGCCGAATATGGAATTGTATGCAGTTCGTTCAAAAATATTTTGAAATAATTAATAAAAATATTTTAATGTTCGGGCCATATATGGGTCTATATGCGGTAAGGGGTTAAGCGTTTATTTTTAAATCCAAGATGGCGGACGCAACTTTTTTTCATAAAATCATGATGGGTGTCGTTTTAACGGTTTTCAGGGGTCCTGATTTCGAATTAAGCGTTTATTTTTAAATCCAAGATGGCGGTTACTTGCTCGTTTCATTACACGAAGGTAGGGTGATCAGTCTTACGCTACCGTACCGTCCAAGGTATCACACATGGAATATAAATATGAAAATATATATCTAGTACTATTTTCCCTTATCCAGACCCAATGGTGCATAGGGCACTGCATTGGTACACCAAGTTCAGTGATTCTTAATATTTTATTACATGAAGGCATGATGATCAGTCTTACGCTTCATCGCCAGTCCAAGGTATCACATATGAAATACTTATTAAATTGGTTTATTGTACCTATAGTGACTGGCCACCCAGTACTATACAATTCTTGCTACAAGGATATTATTATTGTTTCATTTTATAGGATACTTATTTTATTTTTTAATATAAATATGCATTTATAATGTAGACACGTTTTTGCATTAATTATTGATTTAACCGGATTAAATAATATCTTTGTTGTAATAAAAATTACTATAATTGCATTATTTATTTAAAACTGCATTTAATTTTGAATGGCCGGCGCGATGTTTGGCTGATCGACAGTAAATGGTTTTTATATTGGTTCATTAAATGCTTTTAGAAACGTAAAAAACAAATAATATATTTTACACCATTAGCTATACAGGGTGTAACAAAACACGATGTATAAGCGGGAAACCAGTGAATCTACATTATTTTGGAGTCGATTTTGTAGATTTTTTTTTTATTTGACTTTTGATTTTCAAGAAAATTGAGTACGATTTTTTTTTGCAAATTGTTATCAAATATCATGTATTTAATCAAATTAATACTATCCCATAAAGAAAACAAAATTAAAAAACGCGTTTTAATAAGAATTTGAGCAATTTTACTTAATCTGTCATACTTATGAAAACTTTTGTGAGAGGAAAAAAATTTTTTTTTTTCAAGCTCAGATTACACAATCGTCTCCAAATACGATGTAGATTCACCAGTTTGCCGCTTGTACATCAAGTTTTGTTCCATCCTGTATTATAACAAATTCTTGTGTGCAGACATACGATAATAACATACGATCATTTTATTTAGCGTGTCTTTAGACAGACTGTACAGTTTTCTGAAAGAGAAACAGTACAATTTTCTGTTTCTATAAACTGTACAGTTTTCTGAACAAGAAACTGTACCGTTTTATGAACAAGAAATTGTAAAATTTTCTAGAAACGGTACCATTGTCTGTTTCTAGAAACTGTACAGTTTTCTGAACAAGAAACTGTACCATTTTCTAGAAACGGTACAATTTTGGTCTGTTTCTAGAAACTATTCAGTTTTCTGAACATGAAACAGTACAGTTTTCTGAACAAGAAACTGTACAATTTTCTAGAAACGGTACAATTTTCTGTTTCTAGAAACTGTACAGTTTTCTGATCAAGAAACTGTACAATTTTCTCTAGAAACGGTTACAACTTTCTGTTTTCTAGAAACTGTACAGTTTGCTGATCAAGAAACTGTACAATTTTCTAGAAACGGTACAATTTTCTGTTTCTATAAACTGTACAGTTTTCTGAACAAGAAACTGTACCGTTTTATGAACAAGAAACTGTACAATTTTCTAGAAACGGTACCATTTTCTGTTTCTAGAAACTGTACAGTTTTCTGAACAAGAAACTGTACCATTTTCTAGAAACGGTACAATTTTCTGTTCTAGAAACTATACAGTTTTCTGAAATGAAACAGTACAGTTTTCTGAACAAGAAACTGTACCATTTTCTAGAAACGGTACAATTTTCTGTTTCTAGAAACTGTACAGTTTTCTGATCAAGAAACTGTACAATTTTCTAGAAACGGTACAACTTTCTGTTTCTAGAAACTGTAACAGTTTGCTGATCAAGAAACTGTACAATTTTTCTAGAAACGGTACAACTTTCTGTTTCTAGAAACTGTACAGTTTTTCTGAACATGAAACAGTACAGTTTTCTGATCAAGAAACTGTACAATTTTCTAGAAACGGTACAATTTTCTAGAAAACGGTACAATTTTCTGTTTCTAGAAACTGTACAGTTTTCTGAACAGGAAACTGTATAGTTTTCGGCCCCGTATAAAACGCGAAATGTACCAAAATATATTTTTTTTACTCTCATTGTTAAGGATTATTTATAAGTTTATAATTTATGTAAGATAATGGATATATAATATACTAACACAATATTAATTGGAGTAAATATTATGTAAGATAATATTATGCGCATATTAATAAACAGGATTATCATAAGATGTCAATAATCTATGCGCACATTAATTCATATATTTAAGATGTTTTTTTTTAAATACATTATTTCTCTGAGGTAAATTAAGATCCGCCTCGTAGCTAAGTGGTAGCGATGTGGCTACCGTGAATGAGGTCGCAGGTTCGATAGCCAACATGAAATATTAATTTACATGCGATTTTCATATTAATATTTAATGTGTCGGACTGGTTCTGAAGCGTGAAACTGATCATCTTACCTTTATTGGGTGCGGATGAGAGAAATTCTTACTCTGCTGTAATTTGGACATTGTACACCTATCATACATAGTCTTACCACACATAGATCGCATTTCAACAGCATTCAGTCTACTTTCATCCTTGTTTTTCCAACACCACGCTTCACTACCATACATAAGGGTTGGTACCAGTAGCTCAAGCACAGATAACTATCGACGTAGTTAAAAGCGTGCTAATCACGTGCTAACGCTAACGATTTGAGCGATCACAATGACATACCGTTCAATACCGCGATCGCCGAGCCGAGCATTGACGATCTGAGCCGAGCGGAGCCGATGCACGCGATATCGGGGCAAAACGTGAAACGTCAAATCATCGCGCTTGTCGGATTTTTTATTATGTCGACTGCTTTTCTCAATATTTGGCTTGCCGAAAACCGGCTAAATTATAATAAAGATTGAATGAAGATTTGTGCGAATAAGAAATATCTCGGGAAATGGCTAGTGGAAACGACTAGTATGCGCTCGTTTAATAATCCCGATCGATAACTTTTAACGCGTGTTCCATTGTGATCGCGAAAACGTTAAACATCCATGGGTAAGAAATCGTTATCACGTCGCTTATTACCGAGTCGGTACTGATCTGTGATCGAGCAACAGAACTCCGTTGTGTACTGCCAATTTTGCTTCTTTCGATAAGTTCTTATTTGCCACTATGGATTTATATTGGCTGGTCTATAAATCTAAGGCTGATACAATAGTCCTTGATAAGTTATTATCTCGGGATAACAGCGAGTTTAATTATTTACCGAAGCATATTATAATGCCTGAGTGCCTGATATTATTTTAACCCTAGCTCACTAACCCTTTCTTTCAATTAACGTTGTAACTAACCATTCGTCTGTCAGACTACGAAATAAAACATGGATAGTTATTTAATTAGTTTTATTTTAAATAACAATTTACCGTATTTTGCCATGAAAAATAAAAAGCTTCAAACGTCATGAAATCTATGTAAAATATTTAAAATGTCAAAATTTACATCAAAATCTATTTTTTTAAATTTTTATTTATCAAAAATACATTTTACAACATGTATTCCCCATGACTTACAATAAACTCATCTTGGACCTATTTAATATATATATATTAATGACAGAACACATTAAAAACACAAAAAAATATTATTACAAATGGAATAATATAATATACACTATCACACTTCAGTAATTATTATGACAACATTGGTAAAACCCATGTCATGTGAACAGCTCGTGTCAAGATGCCCAGATCTCCCTGGCTTTGTCGGGACAAGTCATCGAAAGGGTCGAGAGCTTCAAATACTTGGGAGCGTACATGACAGAAAACGGCAGAGTTCAGAAAGAACTGGGAGTGTGGATTGGAGTAGCGGGCGCCGCATTCAAAAGTATGAAAGCTGTCTGGAGATCGGATTTTTACTCGGTTAAAACAAAATTCCGCCTTTATAACTCCTGCATCTCACCTGTTCTCCTCTATGGCTGCGAATCGTGGAACCTAACCATGGCCCAAGACAACAGACTTCTGAGTTTTGAGAATAGGTGTCTTAAAAGAATATTAGGTGTGCGGTGGTCTGACTGTGTAAGGAACACAGAGGTGAGGCAACCCAACCCGCGGTATCTACTGTCATCCGGCGAGGGCGTTTCCCCATATACCACGCACGCCTCCCGAGAGCCGCCACCATGCTCGCCTATTTTACAAGGCATCAGGTTCTCGGCGTCCTGGTTGTCCACTGTTGACAATTCATCAGCAGTTTGCGTCAGAGCTGCGGGACGTGGACTTGACTTGGGAGGATGCACGGGAGCTAGCGGCCGATCGCTTGGCTTGTAGGCAGTTTGTGGACTCCATATGCTCCACATACGGAGCGGATATGGTATGATGATGATGACAGTAATTATTGAGAAAATGAATACATTTTTAACTTGCATGAAAAAGTCACAGAACTACTAACCCTTCGTCTGTCAGGCGACGATTACGCTATATGTATATCTCAATCCAATAAGCGTCCATCCGCGATCAGTTCGTGCGGGTGACTAATTTCAGTATTTAGGAAGGTACTAACTAACTAACCATCACGCCATTTCTCCGAAGGGGTAGGCAGAGAAGATAGAACGCCATACCACTCTATCCTGACATACTTCCTTTGGTTCCTCTACATTCATACATCTTCTCATGGACATACGCCTATTATTACGACTTTCAAGTACTTGTCGTAATTGGTCATGCCATGTTGTCTTCTCGGCCTTCCGCGGCTTCTACATCCAGGCACACTTGCATTTAAACTTCTTTTAGCCGTTCTTTCGTCACTCAGTCGCTCCACATGACCGAACCATCGTAAAAGGTTAATTTAGTGGATAATGCTTATCTCAGCCCTGCACTCTGCTCTAATTTGGACATTTGTACACTATCATACATAGTCTTACCACACATAGATCGCATTTCAACAGCCTCCAGTCTACTTTCATCCTTCTTTTTCTAACACCACGCTTCACTACCATACATGCGCTTGATACCCGTAGTCTATTATACGAATGGTAAGCGATCTAGGGTTAAAGAAAAAAAGTAAATACTCGGCAGCTTGTTATTTCGACCCGCGAGAACCAAAAGATCGCAAGCGACGGCTAGGTACAAAAAACGTTTTTTTTTGTTAAGTGTTCGAATACAATGTTAATAGGGAAGTGTACTATATTTTTGATTCCGTATTTTTTTTGTGTGTGAACAATGATTAAAAAATTCCAATAATTTTTTTCGTATCTAAATTCGTTCACCATTTAACTTTTTTGACGTAATAACGTCTAATAAATCGATGAACGCCGGCTGCACATACGAAAAAGCATGACTCATTGTCGCGTTCCGCCTGAGCCGAGTGTGCAAGCGAGAGCGCGGAACAAGCGATAGAGAGGCCCGATCGGTCTAGGCGTTCGGTTTGTGACGCATCTATCTCTCTGCCACTCCATCGGCCGATGCGTCCGAGTAGAAAGGAGACAGCAGCAGCACACAAGCTACAAAAAGAAAGTGAAATTATCGAGTAAAAAAAAGTTAACTTATGGAAAAAATTGTTATTTTAAATTAACCCCTGCTTTGTATTATACAAAATAATGATATGCTATTTTTTATCAATGTTTTCTTATGACGTTATCACGTAAAATTATCGTCCGTAAACCGACTTTACAGACAACCAAAAGTTTTTTTAAAAATAAAATTGTCTCGTAGCTCATTATTGAATAAAATTTTGACTAATAAATGAAAAAAAAATTCAAGAACTTGTGTAATTACATTTCTTATAAATTGATGGCCGAATCGTGATTCGAATTCGCAGTCGGAGAGTTTATTATTCTATCGTCGCAATTATATCGGAAGCGATAAAAAGTAGATAATTATCTAGTAATTGCTTCTACAAAGTGCAAAAAAATTAGCACTTATTTCCTGAAGATAGCTCAAACTAAGTAACATACAATTTTCTGTGAAAAAAAACTTTTGGTTGTCTGTAAAGTCGGTTTACGGACGATAATTTTACGTGATAACATCATAAGAAAACATTGATGAAAAAAAACATACTTTTATGAATTGAATTGAAATATTATTACTGAATTATCATTATTTTGTATAGTACAAAACAGGAGTAAGTTAAAAAATTTCATTTTTTTGCACTCGTTAATTTCACTTTCACTTCACTTCAGCTTGTGTGCTGCTGCTGTCTCTCTTCTACTCGGACGCATCGGCCGATGGAGTGGAAGAGAGATAGATGCGTCACAAACCGAACGCTTAGGCCGATCGTGCCTCTATATCGCTTGTTCCGCGCTCTCGCTTGCACACTCGGCTCAGGCGGAACGCGACAATGAGTCATGCTTTTTTCGTGTGTGCAGCCGGCGTTCATCGGATACGACGAGTTTTGGTTCTGTTAAAATTCTCTTATATTTTTTTTATTATTATATTTATTTAGTATATTAAATTTTTTACATAGACTAATATATTTTACATTACACTTAATTTGTTTTTTTCCTAACAATTCTTATCCTATCATTATTATTTATTCAATTTAGCCATGATATAATATCTCCACTAAATAAATAAATTTAAAAAAAAAGTTTTTAATTATTTTTTTCAGAGCCTCTGGTTTGACAGTGGAGTACAATATCAGAAAATTTCCAGAGGGATTTAAATTTGGAACAGCCACAGCAGCCTATCAGATCGAAGGAGCTTGGAATGTATCGGGTATGTTAATAATACATAATCTTAGAGTGCAGAGAATAGGTGTCTCAGGAGAATATTAGGTGTGCGGTGGTTTGACTGTGTAAGGAACACAGAGGTGAGCAACCCAACCCGCGGTATCTACTGTCATCCAGCGAAGGCGTTTCCCCATATACTACGCACGCCTCCCGAGAGCCGCCACCATGCTTGCCTATCTTACAAGCCATCAGGTTCTCGGCGTCCTGGTCGTCCGCTGTTGACAATTCGTCGGCAGTTTGCTGCGGGACGTGGACTCGACTTGGGAGGATGCGCGGGAGCTAGCGGGCCAGGAGGCAGTTTGCGGAATCCATATGCTCCACATGATGATATTAAAATGAAACGGCAGATAAACCTGCATTTGATAACTAGATAAGCCATCATAGACATTATCCAATATAGTGAGTAATACATGCGTTTACAGGGCTGTCATTGGCTGTGTTAAGTGGCCCTTTGATGTATTACGACATTTCCACTTTCACCTAGTATTTGATTTCATTATCAGAACTTGTAGATAACTAACTAACTAACTAACCATCACGCCATTTTAGGCAGAGAGGATAGAACGCCACACCACTCTGTCCTGACATACTTCCTTTGCTTCCTCTACATTCATACAACTTCTCATGCACATACGCCGATTATTCCGACTTTTCACATATCCACTTTCAAGTACTTGTCGTACTTGGTCATGCCATGTCTTTTTCGGCCTTCCTCGACTTCTTGATCTAGACGATTGTGTAATATGACTTTTTAATCTGGGCTTGAAAATTTTTTTTTTTTTTCTCATAAAAGTTTTCATAAGTATGGCATATAAAGTAAAGTTGCTCAAATTCTTATTAAAACGTGTTTTTTAATGTCGTTTTCTTCGTGCATAGTATTAATTTGAGTAAATTTTCAAAAAAAATCAAAAAAAACATCGTACTCAATTTTCTCGAAAACTAAGGGTCTAATACAAAAAAAAAATTAATCTACAAAACTCCAAATATGATGTAGATTCACTGGTTTCCCGCTTGTACATCGCGTTTTATTACACCTTTTATATAAGTACAGTGAAATAGTTGAACTTGGTGAAGTGAAATGGGCAATGTTGTAATACATCAAGTGGCCACTTAACCCAGCCAATGACAGGTCATAAGCCCTGTATTCGCCTAGATAATCAAACCCCCTTCCAAACTTCTCGTCTCTGTTGAGAAATTAAATTATTGTTGTTATAAATATGTTTAAAATTTGCACTATAATTGAATCACTAATTGCAGAAAGGACACATCAGCACTTTTACAAATTTTACAGGAGAGCAATAAAACTTAATAACTTCAATATTTCAACTACAAAAAATAACATAGTTTGCTTTTAAATAATAAAATATGTGATGATATGCGTAGCAATATGAATTAATTATTTCATACATGGAGTTTTTGTAATTTCTTTAAAATTTAATTTTCGACAGATTTCGAATATTATTAACATTTTTTTATACTGACATTTAATCAAATGTTTTTTTTTTTCTTTCTGCAAATTGGAAATTTGAAAGGGAAAAATGGAAATAAATTGAATGAAATTATTAATAAAATTTTTTTTTGTTTTTTTTCCGATAATATTTATTTTAATATACTTGTACAAATCAACATTAGAGATTAACTGTTTCTGCCCTAGCCGATACATTTTCTGTCGGCCATGCATAAACCTGATCCCAAAACGGAAAAACTGCTTAATTTATAATTTGATGCCTTAAACAAACATGGTTAGAGCAGTCCGAGATGTGCCGCTTTTACTCAGAAGGTGTATTTACATCCAAATATTAAAATCCCATCTAAAAGTGGAAATCACAAAAAGGTGCTGATGTGACCTTTCTGCAATTAGTGATTCAATTACAAAAGATATCTGTCAGTGACCTCCATTTTACTCCAAGTGTTCAGATCTTAATATATATTCTACTTTCAGATAAATCCGAGAATATTTGGGATAGATTCACTCACACGAGGCCGGATCTAATAGAAGACGGATCTAATGGAGATATTGCCTGCGACTCATATCATAACTATAAGGAAGATGTCAGACTACTGCGCGATCTTGGAGTTAATTTCTACAGGTAAACCAATTAACCCTATATTATTGATATCCCAACAGAGACAGAGAAACTCTGGAAGCGAATGTGGGTTATCTAGGCGTTCACAGGGCTTATGGTTAAGAGGCCACTTGATGTACTTCAACATTCCCCATTCCGCCCATCATCTGACGTCTTCTAGTAAGTAATAAAGCTCGAAAGAGCCTTGACCCACACCAATAAAGATTGATTGCAGAAAATGCTTAACAATCTTCTCAACAGATGTCACCAGAGAGAAAAAATGTTGAAAATATTCGAAAAACAAATTCAAATGTACAAATTCAATGTATACGGTAGTTTCAAAAATTTGTTATATATGGTTGTCAGAAGATGGGCGGAATGGGGAATGTTAAAGTACATCAAGTGGCCACTTAACCCAGTCAATGACAGGTCATAAGCCCTGTAAACGCCTAGATAATCCACATTCGTTTCCAGAGTTTCTCTGTCTCTGTTGGGATATTAATAACAACTATATTATTATCTTTTTAACAACATTTTGAATGTGTACAAATACTTGTAGACAAATTACTGGATTATACCCATGCTGGGCTAATATGAGGAGTTTTGTAATACATCAAGTGGCCACTTAACCCAGCCCTGTAAACGCCTAAATAATCCACCTTCGTTTTCAGAGTTTCTCTGTCTCTGTTGGGATATCAATAACAACTATATCTATCTTCCACTGTCTAATACATTTCAATCATTCTGTTTTCCTCTATGAAATTGAGACAATAGTCTAAATCTGGACATGGGACGGAAGAAAATACCTTATCTAACTATATCTATTCCAAGCGATTATTTTACTTTTGACACACGGGCGCCTATAAAGCTCCGTAATTATTGACAGGCAACCATTGACCGAAAAATGCAATTCTTTATGTTTTTTTATTTACGATAGTGAAGCGACATGTTCTTTAGCTCCGATATTTATCGATATCGATGTTTATTGAGCCTACTTATGGAACGAGGATTATTCAAGTTGATTTTTTCCATGAAAAAATATAAAATGTGATTTTAAATTAAAACCTATTGGTTTTTTTTTCTTTGTTTGTCGCGACACAGACTTTCTCAATTTACTTACGGCATGTAAGAGGTCGAAATAATCGACGTGCGTGCATGAGAAGATGTATGAATGTGGGAGGAAGCAAGAGAAGTATGCCAGGAAAGAGTGGTGTGGCGTTCTATCCTCTCTGCCTACCCCTCCGGGGAAATGGCATGATGGTTAGTTAGTTAGTTAGTTAGTTAGTTAATATAATATGTCATTCTTCCCTTCAGGTTCTCATTCTCTTGGGGCCGCATCTTGCCTACAGGGTTTACTAACAAGATAAGCAAGGACGGCGTCAATTACTACAATAATCTTGTGAACGAACTGCTGAAGAACGGAATAGAGCCAATAGTGACCCTTTATCACTGGGACCTACCACAGAAGCTGCAGGAACTCGGAGGGTGGGCCAACCCACTGATAGCCGATTACTTCGAACGTAAGTCCATTCTTAATTTTAATTTTACAATCATTTCAAAACACACATGTATGGATCCATTGTATGTTAGTAATTAAAAAAATAATACAAATTGTAAAATTAGTCCTCGGCACGGGTTACCCCAGTGAGGACAAATTTAGTATTTTTTAATTTGTACTTTGTAATATGTTCTAAATAAATAAATAAATAAAAAAAAAAAAATAAATTCAAAATATCGTACGTAATTCTCGCACAATTCCCGAAAAATGTATTTTTAAAACTCAATTATCATCATCGCCATTACATAATTGCTTCCCATGTAGAGCATATGGATTGTTTTAATTCCAAAATGGCGGGCGCACATTTTTTCATAAAATGAAGTTGGGTATCGTTTTAAGGGTTTTTTAGGGGTACTGATTTATGTTATTTTCGGTTGCAAAATTCGTCTAAAGATTATTATTTTAGATATTATAGATATCCCAACAGAGACAGAGAAACTCTGGAAACGAATGTTGATTATCTAGGCGTTTACAGGGCTTATGACCTGTCATTGGCTGGATCAAGTGGCCACTTGACGTACTACAAACATTCCCCATTCCGCCCATCATCTTATAACCTTATATGACAAATTTTGGAACTGCTATATATTGAACTCGTCTTCGTCGTTCCGCATTACAGAAAATTTCTATGCTGGTGTCATCTGTTAAGAAGATAGTTAAGCATTTTTTGGCAATCATCTTTATTAGTATAGGTAAGGCTCATCCGAACTTAATTACTTACTAGAAGATGTCTCTCCAATTTTTGTTTCCTTTATATGTTAACAATTTTATTTTTATTATCAATTTAAAATTTGCAAAAAAATCAACTTAGCACTCAATTTTATATCGAAAACTAAGGGTCAATACAATCTACAAAATCGACTCCAAATATGATATAAGATCTCTGCGCCCACACCCTTCTCCGAGCCCATGCCAAAGCGTATAGACTGTACGACAGACACTTCAGACCGACGCAGAAAGGTACGCTTAATTCATTTAATTTTAATTTTATAATTGTGGCGGAAGTAATACGTCATGCGTACGACGCGGAACGAACGGAACTAACCGAACGCTATCGAACTCTGCCGATCGCAATCGGACGAGAGATATTTTGACCTTCATCGCGACCACACGTCGCTTTTGTATAGATTTCTTGCCGCCAAATTGTGGCAAACTAAATTCATTTTCATTTCACTATTCATGTCAATCTTAGTTTAATTAGTTAGGTTTAGTTAAGTTTTCATTGTATTTCATTCTATAACTTGTATTATTGACATTTATATGTGCACTTGAAACTATAAGTACTCTTTCATTTCTCTGTGTGCACCCACATAAAGCCATCACCACTAGAGGTAACTAACCATCTCGGTAACTAAAGTGGTGGCCACATAATCGAGCTTCAAATACCTGGGAACGTACATGACAGAAAACGGCAGAGTTCAGAAAGAACTGGGAGTGCGGCTTGGAGTAGCGGGCGCCGCATTCAACAGTATGAAAGCTGTCTGGAGATCGGATGTTTACTCGGTTCAAACTAAATCCGCCTGCATCACACCTGTTCTCCTCTATGTCTACGAATCATGGCACCTAACCAGGGCCCAAAATGCCAGACTCCTGAGTGCAGAGAATAGGTGTCTTAGGAGAACATTAGGTGTGCGGTGGTCTGACTGTGTAAGGAACACAGAGGTGAGCAACCCAACCCGCGGTATCTACTGTCATCCGGCGAAGGCGTTTCCCCATATACTACGCACGCCTCCCGAGAGCCGCCACCATGCTTGCCTATTTTACAAGGTTCTCGGCGTCCTGGTCGTCCACTGTTGACAATTCGTCGGGTCGTCGTTGCTGCGGGACGTGGACTTGACTTGGGAGGATGCACGGGAGCTGGCGGCCGATCGCTTGGCCTGGAGGCAGTTTGTGGATTCCATATGCTCCACATAGGGAGCGGATATGATTTTATGATTATGATTATAATGACGGTGTACCGATGCAGTGCCCCATGCACCATTGGGTGCGGATGAGGGGTAGTGGTCGAAATAGTAGTATTAATAATATATTTTTTTTAGGAAAAATTGCTCTTACACTCAACGGAGATTGGTACGAGGCTCTGAGTGATAAGGATTTGGAATTGTCCGAGAGAGGAAGACAGTTTGAGGTAAGTTTCCTAATAATATATTGTATATAAGTATATAATAAGGAATTACAAATAAATACATAAATTATTAGTTTATGTATGGTAGTGAAGCGTGGTGTTGGAAAAACAAGGATGAAAGCAGACTGAATGCTGTTGAAATGCGATCTATGTGTGGTAAGACTATGTTGTATGATAGGTGTACAAATGTCCAAATTAGAGCAGAGTGCAAGGCTGAGATAAGCATCATCCACAAAATTAACCTTTTACGATGGTTCGGTCATGTGGAGCGAATGAGTGATGGAAGAACGGCTAAAAGAAGTTTAAATACAAGTGTGCCTGGATGTAGAAGCCGAGGAAGGCCAAGAAAGACAACCTGGCATGACCAAGTACGGCAAGTACTTGAAAGTGGACATGTGAAAAGTCGGAATAATCGTCGTATGTGCATGAGATGTATGAATGTAGAGGAAGCAAAGGAAGTATGTCAGGACAGAGTGGTATGGCGTTTTATCCGCTCTGCCTAAATGGTGTGACGATTAGTTAGTTAGTTAGCTATAAGGAATTATAGTGCAACCCAGAATTGAATTTAAAAAATGTTTTCGTTTAGACGCGAATATTCAAAAATTTTGAAGTAAGAGGAAATATGTCTAAAATGCTAGCAAAATTTTTTAAAAAATATTGAAAATTATATAAATTTCAAAATCGTAAACAATGACGTCACTCCGTGTATCTATTTACTGTTTCTGTTTTCCGTTTATAAATCCCTGTATTGACATTTCAAGCAAGCGGACATGGTCCCGAGTCATTTATAAATGCAATATAAATCTACATACAGGCTCTTATCGCAAAACAAGATGGCTGCCATTCAGCCTCCTTATAACAGCTGTTAACCGACTATCTGACAGCTCTTTTTATTGAGTGCCTTATTAAAAACAATGCTCGTTTCAATTTTTATTCACAAATAATACTATTTATTCAATAAACATGAATTAAATTACACGAAATTACGAAAGCCGGCAGATTATGGTCTTTATATTAGGTCCTTACATATGAAATTGGCGTTTTGCTGTACTGGCAACTTTGATCTCAAATATCTTCTCTTTGGTTAGGAATTCCAAATTCAAATTTATACAGCTATTTACTCAAGTATTTGTGTTTCGAAAATTATAATTCATTTGTTTTTTTTCTTTGCGTCACTCAGTTTACAAAATGGAAAACTTGAAATATCGCGTTATTTACGAGTACGAGTTCCACCGTGGCACCAGTGCTGCAGAAACGGCTCGAAGGATTAATGATGTGTATGGCGACGGTGCCGCAAAAGAAAACACAATGCGTTTTTGGTTCCAACGTTTTCGTTCTGGAAATTTCGACCTGCAGAACAAGCCCGTGGACGGCCGGAGACCAAAATTGATAATGAAGAATTGAAGGCTATTGTGGAAGCGGATCCATCGCAAACCACGTCCGAGTTAGCTGCAGGCTGCGGTGTTAGTGATAAAACTGTTTTTATCCACTTGAAGCAAATTGGAAAGGTGAAAAAGCTTGAAAGGTGGGTAGGTACCTCACGAATTGAGTGAAGCAAATCAACAAACGCGCGTTGACTGCTGCGTTGCATTACTCAACCGGCACAATAATGAAGGGATTTTGAATCGAATCATTACCTGTGATGAAAAGTGGATCCTGTATGATAATCGGAAGCGCTCATCGCAATGGCTGAACCCTGCCGAACCAGCCAAACCATGCCCCAAGCGAAATTGACTCCAAAAAAGTTACTTGTGAGCGTTTGGTGGACTAGTGCTGGTGTCGTTCACTACAGCTTTCTTAAATCTGGCCAGACGATTACGGCAGATGTCTATTGTCAGCAACTGCAAACCATGATGGAAAATCTAGCTGCTAAACTATCGAGGCTGGTTAATCGCTTTAGGCCACTGCTGTTTCATGATAACGCTAGACCACACACTACACAACAGAATGTCTAAGACATCCACCGTACTCTCTGGATCTTTTGCCCCAACAGATTAATATTTTTTTCGAAATTTGGATAACTTCTTGCAAGGAAAAAAATTCAACTCCGATGGGGCAGTCCAAACCGACTTCAAAGATTTTATTGATTCCCGTCCGAATGGTTTTTTTTAGTAAAGGGATCGATGAACTGCCTATGAGATGGCAAAAGTGCATAGATAGCAATGGTACTTACTTTGATTAAATAAATATATTATATTTAAAAAAAATCAACTTTATGTTCCTCCCATACAAAACGCCAATTTCATATGTAAGGACCTAATATGTGTCATGACGTCATTACTGTAAAATGACACACTAAAGACAGTCATTTGAATTGTTATTTAACTTCGTATCTTCATTAAAAACACAAAAAAATGTTTTGCTTAGTTATACAGGCTGTAACAAAACTCTAGGTACAACCTGAAAACTGGTGAATCTACATCATATTTGGAGTCGATTGTGTAATATGACTTTTTAATCTGAATTTGAAAAAATAAATTTCTTCTCAACAGTTTTCATAAGTAAGATTAAGTAAAATTGCTCAAATTCTTATTAAAACGCGTTTCTTTATTTTGTTTTCTTTATGGATAGTATTAATTTGACTAAATACGTGATGTTTGATATTAATTTGCAAAAAAATGTTGAAAAAAAAAACAACTTAGTTACTCAATTTTCTCGAAAACTATGGGTCAAACCAAAAAATTTTATTCAACAAAATCGACTCCAAATATTATGTAGATTCTCTGTTTTCCCGCTTGTACATCGAGTATACATAACTATACATAGTGTGAAAATGCCCTGACTCGACACGGATTATCTAGTGAATCGGGGCCAGATCATTGTCATGGGACTGATTGAGTCGCCATCCTCTTGTATAATTTGTCCTTTTGTCTAATTTAATAATGAATAATTGAATATTGTTAATGTATGCAGATGGGCTGGTTCGCTCACCCCATCTTCTCCAAGACCGGGGACTACCCCGCTGTGATGAAGGAGAGGGTGGCCAGGAGGAGCATGGAGCAGGGCTTCAGGAGGTCCAGGTACCAGAGTTCACTCCAGAGGAGGTAATGACCTTCGTCATACTAACTAACCATCACGCCATTTCCCCGAAGGGGTAGGCAGAGAGGATAGAACGCCACACCACTCTGTCCTGGCACACCTGGACTGAACTGGCATTTGTGCACGTTTTGTTCCGTAAAAGGAAGTATCTAGAACTTATAGATTGCTTAGTGGGGTAGTCCCCAGGGGGGCTTAGTGTGCCCTTGCGGGAGCGGCCCGTCACGGGCGGTTTGTGTATGCGTGCGTGGAGGTCTCAAATTATATCCCATCCCTCAACTCAATTGTATTGTCCTGGCACACCTCCTTTGCTTCTTCAACATTCATACATCTTCTCATGCACGCACGTCGATTATTCCCACTTTTCACATGACCACTATCAAGTATTACTTGATCATGCCATGTCTTTCTCGGCCCTCCTCGACTTCTACAACCAGACACACTCGCTCCACATGACCGGACCATCGCAAAAGTCCTTTCTTAATTTTGTCGATAATGCCTTGCATTCTGCTCTAATTTCGACATTAGGGCACCTGTCGTACATGTTTTTTTCCACACATTTGCCTGAGGGATCGCATCAATGTATACAGGTGCTGATAATTGTCAGATATGGATATCAAATACCAGGCGCAATGTTGTTATGTATTACTCAATGACAGGTCATAAGCCCTGTAAACGCTTAGGTATCCATATTACCTTCCTAACTTCTGTGAACAGATACAGCGAAAGCCCCACTCTTTCCCTAGACTGTTTTAAAGACTATTGAGTCTTTTTTCAGTCCAGCACAACTTTACCGATTTTTTCAACAAGCTAAACCACGATTTTAAGATTGTTAGTGTGATAAAAATACGTATGAATTTACGACTATATACGCGAACAAATGCTTTCATTGTACCCCTACCACTGTCTCGGCTTATGTATTATAATTGTCATTGTTTCCATCACCCAAACCAACCAGAGTCGGCCCAAATTAGCAGTAGTAGGGTATGTTAGTTTCTACCCCGAGCATTATTTATTAGTAATTACTACCACCCGTCCGGCATACTGCCTTGCCAGGCCCCCCATCCCAGACATCCACCCGTGCATCCGTGAAGGGGGGATTAGGGAAAAGAGGGGAGGGGACAGAACGCATGTGTGCATCTCACACTAACATCCTATCTGGCAGACACTATTTCATACGTCCCCTGCCGTACCTTATCACAATACCTATCCAAAGACCATCCTATCCTTACAGAAGACATAATACAATTGAGTTGAGGGATGGGATATAATTTTAGAGCTCCACGCACGCTCACACAAACAGCCCGGGATGGGCCGCCCCTGCGAGTGCACACCAAGTCCCCCCGGGGACTACCCCACTAGGCAATCTATTAGTTCTAGATACTTCCTTTTACGGAACAAAACGTGCACAAATGCCAGTTCAGTCCATGTCCCTTCACCACCTATTATTGTTCTACTCATGCAGACTCTACTTCTACCCTTTTAATCCTGGTATTTAGGCTCCATTTTACTGGGGGTTTTCACCCCTGAGAATATCCCATCTCTGCACCCAGGCATCCACGAACAGCGCAAGCTGCCCGAAATTACCCCTGTTCGCAAAGAAGTCCGGATTCCATGCCGGCCTCATGACCTCGGTCATGCCGTCCAGCATGGTCTCCCGGCAATCCTCCAGTATAGGACAATGCCAGAGAATGTGTTCTGCGGTCTTGTTGGGTTGTCAATAATTGTAATATTGTGTTGAATTACAGGTGGTTGAGATACAGGGGACGTACGACTTCTTTGGTTTCAACCATTATACAAGCCAGATCGTTGCGGAGATGAGGAGCGACCGCCATGATCCAGAAATCTCTCAGACAAATGATAGAGGAATTATACTTAATGCAGATCCGAGCTGGAAGCAATCCACAGCCTCTACATGGCTCTCAGTAAGTACAGATCATTACTAACTCTTCTTCTTCATCTTTCATTACGTTCGCTCCTATGTGGAGCATGTGGACATCACTAGATCCCTCCAGGAGACCCTGTCACCAGCCAGCTCTCTCGCCTCCTCCCACGTCAGGCCCGCATCCATCAGCTCCGCCGAATACATCCGTAGGATGGTCATTGACGGTCTGCCAGGACGGCGGGATCCTGCAGACGTAAAGAGGCCGCTCGGGCTCAGGCTCTCCCGAGGCATCCGGAGTACATGCCCGAGACAGGTCCATCGCCGCATCTTCACGACTCCAGTTATTGGAGGTTGCTGCGTCCGTTCCCTAACTTCAGCGTTGGTTATGAAGTCAAACCACCTAATGCCTAGAATCCTTCTCAGACACTTATTCTCAAAGCTCAATAAGCGAGCATTCTGAGCTTTTGTGAGGTGCCAGGATTCGCATCCATAAAGGAGCACTGGCAAAATACAGGAATTAAGGAGTCGGCATTTTGTTTTGACCGAGTATAAACTGGAATTCCAGACAGCACGCATCGTGTTACCTAGACGGATTGCGAGTTCCTTGTGCGTGCTGCCATCTTCAGTTATATGAACACCTAAGTATCTGAAGCTGTCAACTGTTACGATATTCTGCCCATTGTTGTAATGGGAATAGTCAGGGTCAGGACATGACTTATTGCACATGAACTGGGTCTTTTTGGTATTTATATTAAGACCCAGGCGCGCGGAGTTCTCTTGTAACCTGTCGACAATCCCCTTGAACTAACTATCTAACCATGATACAGTATTGCCTTGAAATATGAATGTCAATTGAAATGAAATATGCATCTTCCAGATCGTTCCAAGCGGCTTCAACAAACTTCTAATTGGATCCGCGAGGAATATGACAACCCTGAGGTTTATATAATAGAGAACGGCTACTCGGACTTCGGCTACCTCGACGATGATGAGAGGATTGACTATCTCCGTCAGTACATCCACGCCATGTTGGACGCCATAGACCAGGGCTGCAAGGTGACGGCCTACACCGTCTGGAGTTTCATGGACAACTTCGAGTGGCGCTCTGGATACAAGTAAGTTTCATTAACCCGCGCCAGAGGCGCCCGCGAAACAAACATATCGCTGTCTTTTTCTAACCGAAGCGCGTGCAAGCTTGTGTTGCCAAACCAACTCAATCGTTGGTCATCTCCGCCGAGTGACGGTCTCTTCTGCTCGATAAGCACAACAGTTTTGTTGCTATGACGATGCATTGCGCTCGATGCAACCTTAAAACATAAAAATACCTTAATACAGAAGACTGCTGGTTTTTGTTACTTTTTTATAGGGTTTTTGATATCCTACATATTTTTCTAAAAATAAAAAATTGTAATAAACATTTATGTTTCATTTACTTATTAATAATATGAAAATTCATTTAGATTTAAAAAAACATACAATTATTTTAATTTATTGAATAAATAGGTTTTAAATATTGTGCGCCTCTCAGGCGCTAGTTTCAGTGCAGAGAATAGGTGTCTTAGGAGAATATTAGGTGTGCGGTGGTCTGACTGTGTAAGGAACACAGAGGTGAGCAACCCAACCCGCGGTATCTACTGTCAACCGGCGAGGGCGTTTCCCCATATACTACGCACGCCTCCCGAGAGCCGCCACCACGCTTGCTTATTTAAAAAGGCATCAGGTTCTCGGAGTGCTGGTCGTCCACTGTTGACAATTCGTCGGCAGTTTGCGTCGGAGCTGCGGGACGTGGGCTCGACTTGGGAGGATGCACGGGAGCTGGCGGCCGGCCTGGAGGCAGTTTGTGGATTCCATATGCTCCACATAGGGAGCGGATATGGTATGATGAAGATGATGATGTGTTCCTTTGTGTGTAATTCAAGAAAATTTAGTTTTACGCAAGATGGCGCTAACTTATTCATGTTTTTCAGTGGTCATTTTGGATTGTACGCAGTCGACTTCAAGGACCCAAGAAGGAAAAGAAGACCGAAGAAATCCGCTGCGTTTTTCAAAGACATTATCAAAAATCACGCCATTTCTTCCTAATTACATTTTTACTTGCAATAAAGCATTTTACTTAGTGTACTTAATAAACTAATCAATGAAAACTTTTCAGAGTTTGTATTAAATTTACCTACATTTATATTAGTTGGTTTTATTTTAACCCTATAAAAATATTTCATGTTGACCCCTTAAAGGAATCGAACCCGCGACCTCTTGCACGGTAGCCAAATGCGCTACCACTATGCCACTAGGCGGACTAAACTAACTAACTAACCATCACGCCATTTCCCCGTAGGATAGAACGCCATACCACTCTGTTCTGACATACTTTCTTTGCTTCCTCTACATTAATACATCTTCTCATGCACATTCGCCGATTATTCCGACTTTTCACATGTCCACTTTCAAGTACTTGTACTTGGTCTAGCCAGGTTGTCTTTCTCGGCCTTCCTCGGCTTCTACATCCAGGCACACTTGCATTTAAACTTCTTTTTAGCCGTTCTTTCATCACTTATTCCCTCCACATGACCAAACCATCGTAAAAGGTTAATTTTGTGGATAATGCTTATCTCAGCCTTGCACTCTGCTCTAATTTGGACATTTGTAATCCTATCATACATAGTTTACCACACATAATAGATCGCATTTCAACAGCATTCAGTCTACTTTCATCCTTATTTTTCCAACACCACGCTTCACTACCATCCATAAGGGTTGGTACCAGAACTCCGTTGTGTACTGCCAATTTAGCTTCTTATTTGCCACTATGGATTTCAAGGCACCATTAACTCTGTTTCCTTCTCTCAATGTCCTTATCTACATTTCCGTCTGTTGTAAACATACTTTCCAAATATACAATATTATATTTACTCGACTGTTATTAAATGGATAGTTTCATATACTTAGGTATTTTCAATATGAATTGTGTAAGTAGGTACTGAAGTCAGAACGTTCATCCTTCCCACTTCAAACAATGAGCTGTTATCAGAATTTTCTGTGAATGTAGAAAAATATGACAAAGAATCACAAATTCATCAGTGCTATCCGTTCAAAGATCTAATAATTAATAAGCGAGATACAATCATTTATAGTTTTTATTCCATATACGATTGATGGCGTCACCGATTGCCTATCATACAAAATCTTTACTTAAATTAAACTTTAAATGATTGTATCTCTGTTATTATATATCCGATTTATAAACGGATTGCACTCATGTTCTTGCGATTTTTTATTTAATTATTCTGCATTCACAAAAATATTAATTTAAATACATACATTTTTTTAATAATTAAAAAAAACACTCTCATCGACAGTTCAGTTTATTAAGGACTTCCTTACTTAAATCTAATTATACATAATATATATTTTCAATATACAATCTATCTAAAATATAAATTTATTTCTAAATTTAAAAGTAAAATGTTGTTGTATAAAAATTTTTGAGGACATCGATTCATAGATTAATATAATATTTTTATGACCAAACTGACAAAAACCCACATATTTGTAAAAGTATCAAAATAAATAATGTTGGAGAAAAATTTGGCAAACTGCAGCTAAAATCATCCTCCTGAAAAACGGCGAGTTTATAAAGATCTTTTTTGGCGCTCAGGTACAGACATATTAATGTAAATTTGTTCGTTTGTCGTTTAAACGAGGTGCCCTATGCATCCAAGGGAAATGTGTCTTCCACAGTTTATTCGAAAAGATATCGAGAATATATTTCCAGCCAAAAATACATCACTAAATATCCTTTTTTTTAAGTTACAAGTCAAATAAAAAATATGATGATTTCTTTTGACTTTTTTCTACTGAGAAGGTGATTTACTAAGCAGAGATACAACAAATACTTGATATTTTAGCCTTTTATTTCACGCATTTCTTTTTTTGTTTAAACCATCTAACAAGAGTAACAACTCTAGAGTAATTTCTTTATGTTAAGTTGTGCGTACAACAGGATCTATAGCTTTGAATTCAAAATATACCTACGCCGTAAAAAAGTTTATTGAAAAAAAAGTTAAATAACATAGGAACAAAGACAGACCCCTGCGGTACACCACAAATAACTCAGATTGAAACGCATGTTTTTGAAATCGTATGTAGGGATTATTAGTTAGGGGTCCTAGGTATTTTCAAATTTTCGTTTAATTCGCTTTAATTCATCATTATAATTCAATTTTGTTTGACATGAGTTTTCTATGAGTTATTATAAGTTTTTGTTACTTCGGCGTTAGGTTCCTTGATATTATGCGTCATATTTATTGTTCATTAGTTTGACATTAGATTCCTTGGTTTTATAATCATGATTTTGCTAGTCCGGTATTAGATTCCTAGATATTAAGCGTCCAATACAATTGTTCGTTAGTTTGGCATTAGATTCCTTACCATTATAATCATGTTTTCGCTAGTTCGGCATTAGATTCTTTGATACTAAGCGTCACATAAAAAATTTCGTCAGTTAGGCGTTAGATTCCTTGATATTAAGCGTCAAATACAATTGTTCGTTAGTTTGGCATTAGATTTCTTAGCATTATAATCGTATTTTCGCTAGTTCGGCATTAGATTCCTTGATATTAAGCGTCAAATACAATTGTTTGTTAGTTCGGCATTAGATTCCTTAGCATTACAATCAAGTTCTCTTCAGTCAAGCTTGGGTTTCCATGGTATTATGCGTCGTACACGAGCTGCAGTCTTCCTATGTCGTCAGGCGGCTGTGCCGATCTTCGCCCGCCCTGTGGTGGCTGGTAGGGGAACTGAAGGGCGGCATACGGCACATAGGCTGGTAGGACTTGCCGCCCCTGAGAATTGGCTACTGACACCTCGAGCTGGAAGCGAAACGATAAAGAAACTAGCATCGTGAATCGTGAATAAATACATGAATAACTAACTAACTAACTAACCATCACGCCATTTCCCCGTAGAGATAGGCAGAGAGGATAGAACGCCCCACCTTTTCTGTCCTGGCATACTTCCTTTGCTACCTCTACATTCATACATCTTCTCATGCACATACGCCGATTATTCCGACTATTCACATGTCCACTTTCAAGTACTTGTCGTACTTGGGCATGCCATGTCCTTCTCGGCCTTCCGCGGCTTCTACATCCAGGTACACTTACATTTAAACTTATTTTAGCCGTTCTTTCATCACTCATTCGCTCCACATGAACAAACCATCGTAAAAGCCCTTTCTTAATGCTGTCGATAATGCTCATCTCAGCATTGCGCTCTGCTCTATTTTTGACATTTTAGATGAATAATGGGTGAAGTCCAGTTTTTGTCTACAAGTATTTGGACACACTCAAAAAGTTGCTTATAAAAATTAGCTGGTAAAAGTTATAAGCATAACAAATTGAAGAGTCGTCTTCAGGCGTTTCCTAGTAGGTGATATAATTCGGTAAGAATCTCACTTGCAATCATAAAGGTTTCTGCTAAAATGCTTAGCTATTTTCTCAATTTATAACAAAGAGTGTTCACACGTGAAGCGTCGCGCCATTTCACTGTATATATACAAGTTCTGATAATTGGCAGATATGGAATATACAATAGGGTTCTTCCCGATAGCATGAATATCATTGAAAACGCTATAAATATTTAAAGTATATTTTTACAATTTCAACAATATAAAACACAATGATCAAAAATTTGATTTCATTTATAAATTTGTGTTTTAAAAACACGAAAATACGAATGATTTTTAACGCCCGTTATTGGCTAATGACGTCATACCCGTCGACCGTGAAAGGCATGAAATTCATTCCGTAGTGAGCGCCCATATTGCTGTGAAGTCACACCGCATGCGCGCTAAAATGGAGGGTTTTGCGAGCGATTTGAAAAAGCGCCATTTCAAACCGCGCTAGAAAATTCATATGACATAGTAAAAAAAAATTCCCTTGATATTGTAATTTTTCAATCAATTTTTTGAAATAAAAAATAAAAAATCGGGAAGAAACTAATTTTGTGTTAAAGCCCTTTCTTAATTTTGTGGATAATGCTTATCTCAGCCTTGCACTCTGCTCTAATTTGGACATTTGCACACCTATCATACATAGTCTTACCACACATAGATCGCATTTCAACAGCATTCAGTCTACTTTCATCCTTGTTTTTCCAACACCACGCTTCACTACCATACATAAACTAATAATTTATGTATTTATTTGTAATTCCTTATTATATACAATATATTATTACCACACATTCGATATAGATAAGTGAATACTCACCCTAAGATCTGGACCAGTTTCCTCTGGCATGGCACGCTTCCTGAGGTAGTTAAAACAACAAGTCTTGAACTGTTTTGTGCCGCAAACCTTGCGACACTCTTCCCCGCACTCGTCACAGCTCAGCACGAGAGAAACCAGACAGCTGCCTACAATGTAAGTGTAAGAATTCAACTAGATCAGTAAAACGACCCCTCCTGTAATACAACCACCTGTAATATCGTGTATTATTACTACTGCTTTCCCTTATCTGCACCAAATGGTGCATAGGGCACTGTATCTTGATCATTTTATTACATGAAGGTAGGATGATCGTGAAGGCTTTTTAGAGAAGGAGGATTTTGGAAATTGGCAGTACACAACGGAGTTATGGTAGTGAAGCGTGGTGTTGGAAAAAGAAGGATGAAAGTAGACTGAATGCTGTTGAAATGCGATCTATGTGTGGTAAGACTATGTATGATAGGTGTACAAATGTCCAAATTAGAGCAGAGTGCAAGGCTGAGATAAGCATTATCCACAAAATTAAGGGCTTTTACGATGGTTTGGTCATGTGGAGCGAATGAGTGATGAAAGAACGGCTAAAAGAAGTTTAAATGCGAGTGTGCCTGGATGTAGAAGCCGAGGAAGACTTTTATTTATTTATTTATTCATTATAAACGCCTATACAGGCTTTTCATAAAAGAGAATACAAAAATATTAGCAAATACATAAAAATGAAAAATATATATATAATACATAATATGCCATAAATACACAACAATACAATGCTAAAGTTTATTACAAAATGACTTGACTGATCCAATGCTGGAGTTGAAGAGATCAACACCCTCGCACACCAAGTTGCCATTCCTTTGAATCCTATTTATGGCGTAATTATAAGCGTAATTTCTATTTCCGGTGTTTGGATCAAACAAACGGCAACTTCTTGTGGTGTGACCCGGTATGTGAAATCTGACCTCATTCAACAACATTGGACAGTCAAGTTTATTATTTATTAATTTATATAGAAGAACAACATCATTTTGTAATCTACGGTTGCTTAGAGATGTTAATTTTTAATATTGATAATAGGGCATCATAATCTATATCCGCATCACACAAGTTCATCTTATACGCTACATATTTCAAAAATATATGCTGTATAGTCTCAAGGAAGTTTATATGAACTTGGTAATACGGAGTCCAAATTACCGACGCGTACTCCAAACTGCTTCTGACAAGAGAACAGTAAAGGGTTTTTATGCAACCTATATCTGAGAAGTCGCGCGTGTGCTTCTCTTTACCAAACTCCTTTACAATGTCTAATCTGCCCAATAAATTACTATGCAAATCACATGTAATTAAATATTTAACGCGTTTGGCGACGCGGATGCGTGAGGAACGCGGGTTCGATCCCGAACGGGTTCAACACGATAAATTCATTTACACGTCCACTATCAATATTGCTATTAATCATGTGTTAGACCCTTGGATTGGCAGTGAAGCGGGAGACTTAATCATCTTGCCGTCGGCGATTATTAATAAACCCTTATCCGGATACACCATTGCACTTGGCATACAGATGCAGTGCCCCTAAGCACCATTCGGTGCGGATAGTTAAAGCAGTAGCTTTTTAGCAGTGGTGAAGGCAAGATGATCAGTCTTACGCTTCAGCGCCAGTCCAAGGTATCACACATGAAATATTAACAGGTTTGTATGCGAGAAACCCATTAAAATAAGTGAGTATTTTATATTCATCGTGCGTGAATGAATAAAATGAATAAAACTCTAGTTAAACCCTCGCCTTGCGGTGATGTACCCCGCGTTGCGAAATCTCACTAAATAATTAATATCTCCGTAAATAATCAAAATAAAACACTGGCATTTTCGCTAATCTTCAATCAAACCTTTTTACACCGGAAAAAAAATATTTGATACATATAAGAATTGTAGGTAATTACTTAAAAAATATTTTTTACCGGCATGTTTCAGAAATTTCATACGAACATCGTGTATTTTGCAGTAAACAGAGGACGTTATATGATTTATTTATGAGTTTTTCAGCTTTAAAAAATGAAAATGAGTTATCATGACAGACAGAGATACTAACTACACACTGAAAAAAAAACATTTATATGGAAAATACAATTGTAAAAGTTATGAATCAACATTTTGTATTGGTAACCAGTAACCAGAGGTTCCATCACGTAGATTGTTTCAAACACAGTACTTAAAAAAAATAATACTATACCCAACACTAAGAAAATGGCGTTTCTTCTCATTTTGATGAATCTGGAACAAAATATATTGAAATTAACATAATCATTAAATAATATGTGTTTATAAACAATATTTTTAGTGTGTCCAAATACTTGTAGACAAAAACTGGATTTCACCCTAATAATTACTGGAAATTTGGAAGGGAATATGGATATCTAGGCGTTTACAGGGGCTTATGACCTGTCATTGTGGTGGGTTAAGTGGCCACTTGATGTATTCCAACATTCCCCATTTCACCTAGTATTTTAGCATTTCACCTAGTAGCAAAGGTTTCCGCTAAAATGCTTAGCAATTTTCTCAATAGATGACAGAGAGTTCACATGTGAAGCGTCGCGCCATTTTACTGTATATTTGGCTGAGATGGATATCAAATACTAGGTGAAATGGGGAATGTTGTAATACATTAAGTGGCCACTTAACCCAGTCAATGACAGGTCATAAGCCCTGTAAACGCCTGGATATCTATATTCCCTTACAAATTTCTCGTCTCTGTTGAGATGTCAAATTGTAATATGTGTTTATATTATCTTATACTAGGTACTTTCGAACAAGGCTACGTCATCACTTGACATCTACGTCACATGTTTCGTGAATTGCCCTAAGCGCTGGAGTCTTTAGACGGTGGAATCTGATCATACACAACGGAGTTCTGGTACCAACCCTTATGTATGGTGGTGAAGCGTGGTGTTGGAAAAACAAGGATGAAAGTAGACTGAATGCTGTTGAAATGCGATCTATGTGTGGTAAGACTAATGTATGATAGGTGTACAAATGTCCAAATTAGAGCAGAGTGCAAGGCTGAGATAAGCATTATCCACAAAATTAACCTTTTACGATGGTTCGGTCATGTGGAGCGAATGAGTGTTGAAAGAACGACTAAAAGAAGTTTAAATGCAAGTGTGCCTGGATGTAGAAGCCGAGGAAGGCCGAGAAGACATGACCAAGTACGACAAGTGGACATGTGAAAAGTCGGAATAATTGGCGTATGTGCATGAGAAGATGTATAGAATGTAGAGGAAGCAAAGGAAGTATGTCAGGACATAGTGGTATGGCGTTCTATCCTCTCTGCTTACCCCTACGGTGAAATGGCGTGATGGTTAGTTAGTTAGTTAGTTATGAAATTTACCCTAGGAAGCGAATATTTTTGGAAAATTTTAATGGAAACACCCCTCTAGTGAATTTTTGTTTGAAGCTAGGTATCTACTACTTTCCCTTATGCGCACTTAATGGTGCATAGGGCACTGCATCGGTACGTCTAGCGCAGTTTATGTTAATCATTTTTTTTTAAATATGCGAAATTAAGATGATCAGATTGATCAGTCATACGCTTGAGTTGGTGTCCAAGGCATCTCCAACCAAATTACAATTGGAATCTCAACAGAGACGAGCATTTCTGAAGGGAATACGGATATCTAGGCGTTTACAGGGCTTATTAAAATTCAACAAATTTACTGGTTATACAGGATGTTACAAAACTCGATGTACAACCCGAAAACTGGTGAATCTACATCGTATTTGGAGACGATTGTGTAATATGACTTTTTAATCTGAGCTTGAAAAAAAAAATTTTTTTTCTCACAAAAGTTTTCATAAGTAAAGATAAGTAAAATTGCTCAAATTCTTATTTAAACGAATTTTTTTATTTCGTTTTCTTTATGGATAGTATTAATTTGACTAAATACATAATATTTGATAATAATTTGCAAAAAAAAATCTTCACTTCATACACAATTTTCTCGAAAACTAAGGGTCAAATCAAAAAATTTTACTCTTCAAAATCGACTACAAATATGATGTAGATTCACTGGTTTCCCGCTTGTACATCGAGTTCTATTACACCCTGTATACACAAGCAAATAAATTAAAGAGACATAATGTGGTAAATAAAGAAATATTTTAGTAAGTATATGAATCTTGTAAGTAATGCTAAGTAATTTTAAATTCTTAAATCTCTGCTGTGTCTTTCCACCAATACTCGGTACTATAAAAATTATCACTAAATAACTGGCAGTTCATAATGGAGTTCTGGTACCAACCCTTATGTATGGTATCGAAGCGTGGTGTTAGAAAAACAAGGACGAAAGTAGACTGAATGCTGTTGAAAAAATCTAATTGTGGTTTCTCTATGTAAATAGGTTACAAAAGTCCAAATTAGTAGCAGAGTGCAAGGCTGAGATAAGCATTATCCCACTAAATTTTCCTTTTACGATGGTTCGTCATGTGGAACGAATGATATTTGATAACAACGGCTAAAAAAATATATGTCGCGACTTCCTACACAATTTTCTCGAAAACTATGGGTCATGGCAATCAAGTAATCTTACTATTGAAAATCGACTACATGTATGAAGTCGGAATCATCTGACGTCGTGCTTGAGAATCGAGTTCTGAATGTGGAGGTAAACACAAGAAAAGTGTGCCAGGACATCTTGTGGTAAGTAACTAAATATTTTAGTGAGTATATTGTAAGTCGAATGCTATGTGATTTAATGCTGCTGTGATTTTTTAAATAACTGTGAAATAACTGATGGTTGGTTGGAAGATATTGCTTTAAAGCAATAAGCCCACCCTTAATATTTTGCTATGTAGGTACATGAAGTTTTAAATAAATCCAACTAAATGCTTAGCAATTATCTCAACAGATGTCTCTCAATAAAGCGAGACAACGTGTGATAATTCATACTAGGTAATACATGTTCATAAATTTGTCATAATACCTATATGGTTATCAGATGATGGGAATGTTGTAAATAATAAGTCAAGTGGCCACTTATCTCAGACAATAACAGGTCATAAAAACCCTGCAACCATGCCATATCCGCTCGCTGTGTGGAGCATATGGAATCCACAAACTGCCGCCAGGCTGCCAGCTCCCGTGCATCCTCCCAAGTCAAGTCCACGTCCCGCAGCAAACTGCCGACGAATTGTCAACAGTGGACGACCAGGACGCCGAGAACCTGATGGCTTGTGAAATAGGCGAGCGTGGTGGCGGCTCTCGGGAGGCGTGCGTAGTATATGGGGAAACGCCTTCGCCGGATGACAGTAGATACCGCGGGTTGGGTTGCTCACCTCTGTGTTCCTTACACAGTCAGACCACCGCACACCTAATATTCTCCTAAGGGACCTATTCTCTGCACTCAGAAGTCTGGTATTTTGGGCCCTGGTTAGGTGCCATGATTCGCAGCCATAGAGGAGAACAGGTGTGATGCAGGAACTTGTAAACGCCTAGATAATCCACATTCGTTTCCAGAGTTTCTCTGTCTCTGCTGGGATTTTCTACAGAGGGGAACAACGTCACAAACACCCAGGATTGAGAAAATTAACTTTAATTATTTTTTTTAATTAAAAGTTATTACGGCTAAAAGAAGTTGAAATGCAAGTGTGCCTGGATGTAGAAGCCGCGGAAGGCCGAGAAAAAGACAACCTGGCAAGACCAAGTACGACAAGTACTTGAAAGTGGACGTGTGAAAAGTCGGAATAATCGGCGTATGTGCGTGAGAAGATGTATGAATGTAGAGGAAGCAAAGGAATTATGTCAGGACAGAGTGGTATGGCGTTCTATCCTCTCTGCCTAGTGGCGTGATGGTTGGTTAGTTAGTTAATTTTTTGTGCTCTCACCGGGAATCGAGCTCGGAACCTCCGTGTCGTGAGTCCAGCGCCTTAGCCACCACGCCGCCGGATATCAATAGAGTTTGTTAGTATTAATTTATTACCTGGGCTCCTGGTTCCCGCGAAGACCACAGCCGATTGAAAAAGAATTCATCGAAGAGTGCGTATTTATAGATTTAATATCCGCTTGTCCATTGGTCGCCAACTGCAGAACAATTTAAACCGACAACCATCACGACATTTCTTCGGAAGGGTAGGAAGAGAGGATAGGACGCCTCTGTCCTGGCAAATGGCACATGAGGGAAAGTAGTAGTGATATACTTATTTACTTATCCGCACCCAATGGTGCATAGGACACTGCATCGGTTCACCGAGTGGAGTGCATATTGATCATTTTTAATTGTATGAAGGTAAGATGATCAGTCATACGCTTCAGTACCAGTCCAAGGTATCACACGTGTAATTTTAATTTGAATCTACATAATATTTGGAGTCGATTTTGTGGAATGAAATTTTTTGATTTGACCCTTGGTTTTCGAGAAAATTAAGTACGAAGTTGATTTTTTTTTGCCAATTGATATAAAATATCATTTATTTAGTCAAATTAACTAACTAACTAACTAACCATCACGCCGTTTCCCGAAGGGGTAGGCAGAGAGGATAGAAAGCCACACCACTCTGTCCTGGCACACATCTCTTGCTTCCTCCTCCACATTCATACATCTTCTCATGCACGCACGTCGATTATTCCGACTTTCTTACATGCCCACTTTCAAGCACTTGTTTTACTTGAGTATTCCATGTCTTTCTCGGCCTTCCTCGATTTCTGCATCCAGGCACAGTCGCATCATATATATTTTTTTAGCCGTTCTTTCATCATCCATTCGTAATATTATCCATAAAGGAAACAAAATAGAAAAACGCGTTTCAATAAGAATTCCTGCAATTTAACTAATTCTGCGGTACTTTTTTTTTCTTCAATCTGGATTCAAAAGTCATATTTCACTCATAGTACAACCCGAAAACTGGTGAATCCACATCATATTTGGAGTCCAATGTACGTCGATGACTTATGACTTTTTAATGTAGGTTTAAAAAAAGGCGGACCCATATAAAATTAACCTGAATTATTTCATAAAAATAATATTGTTTTATTTTTAAAAAAAGGACGAAAGTAGATTGAATGCTGTTGAAATGCGATCTATGTGTGGTAAGACTATGTATGATAGGTGTACAAATGTCCAAATTAGAGCAGAGTGCAAGGCTGAGATGAGCATTATCCACTAAATTAACCTTTTACGATGGTTCGGTCATGCAGAGCGAATGGATGATGAAAGAACGGCTAAAAAAATATATGATGCGACTGTGCCTTAATGTAGAAATCGAGGAAGGCCGAGAAAGACATGGCATGATCAAGTAAAACAAGTGGGCATGTAAGAAGTCGGAATAATCGACGTGCGTGCATGAGAAGATGTATGAATGTGGGGAAAGCAAAAGAAGTGTGCCAGGACAGAGTGGCCCCCTCTGCCCACCTCTTCGGGGAAATGGCGTGATGATTAGTTAGTTAATTTTTTAGTTATATTGTTTTATAATTTACCTTTTTTCTATGGTTGCGTATCGCTGGCAATATCGTATATTGCATACAAAATACTTGTTCGTAATATTCCATCTAACTTTTGTAAATTATTCTGAAAAAATGTGTACAAGATAAAACGCGTCAAAGTTGATTAAAATATATTCATTGGTCCCTTTGCCAAAACAAATTGAACCAAGAAAATTAAAAATATATCAAGTACGTTCATGTTTTACTAATCAGGTAAACCCTGAGGGATCGTCCCCACCTCCACCTGCGACTGTTGGTCCTTGGGGACTCTCTATTTCATGCAGGACTTTAAATTTACATTGTTGCAAATGCATACAATGAAAGCCCCACCCTTTCCCTAGACTGCTTTAAAGACTATTGAGTCTTTTTTCAGTCCAGCCAACTCTACCGATTTTTTCAACAAGCTAAACCGCGATTTTAAGATTGTCAGTGTGATAAAAATACGGATGAATTTACGTTATGTACGCGAACAAATGCTTTCATTGTACCCCTACCACCGTCTCGGCTTATGTATTATAATTGTCATTGTTTCCATCACCCAAACCAAACCAGAGTCGGCCCAAATTAACAGTAGTAGGGGAATGTTAGTTTCTACCCGATCATTATTTATTAGTAATTACTACCACCCGTCCGGCATACTGCCTCGCCAGGGCCCGCGTCCCAGACATCCACCCGTGCAGGTCAGGGTCTCAATGGAGGGGGAATTAGGGAAAAGAGGGAGGAGACAGAATGCATGTGTGCATCTCATCCTATCATCCTATCTGGCAGACACTATTTCATACGTCCCCTGCCGTACCTCATCACAATACCTATCCAAAGACCATCCTATCCTTACAAAAGGCACAATGCAATTGAGTAATGCATAAGCAAATTGCAGGGCCAAAGTTTCTAAGTCAAGTTAAGTCAAAATGGCAACACCATTGATCAAGTCAAAAGAAAAGCCACCACCCTTACGATCCCTCAGTGTATTTATATCTAAATACTGTATGGAAATGTACATAAATATTTATATAAAAATAACACTACAATTCAGTCGTAAAGTTACTATGTGTGATAAGTCCACTAGATCTGAAAATTTACCTAACCTAACCTACACCAATAAAGATAGATTGCCAAAAATGCTTAACAATCTTCTCAACAGATGTCACCAGAGAGAAAAAATGTTAAAAATTGTCGAAAAACAAACTCAAATGTGGAAACTTCTGTAGAAATTCAATATAAATAGTAGTTTAAAAAAATTTGCCATATTTATGGTTGTCAGATGATGGGCGGAATGGGGAATGTTGTAGTACATCAAGTAGCCACTTAACCCAGCCAGTGACGGGTCATAAGCCCTGTAAACGCCTAGATAACCCGCATTCGTTTCCAGAGTTTGTCTGTGTCTGTTGGGGTATCAATAAAATATTAATCAGTTTCTGACAAAGATAAAATCCGACTGGCCGACTGGCCGACTGGCCGACTGGCCGATCACTGCTTTCGGTGGAGTTCGTGTGGCATCGGCAATCTTCGTGGCACTTCGTCAACATATCGTTTACAGCTGAGTCTCTCGTATTGCACTATTCGCCGTTATAGTGGCGATTCGCCGGCAGTTCGCGTCGGAGCTGCGGGACGTGGACTTGACGGGAGGATGCGCGGCAGCTGGCGGCCGATCGCTTGGCCTGGAGGCAGTTTGTGGAATCCATATGCTCCACATAGGGAGCGGGTATGGTGTGATGATGATGTTGATATTATAATATTTCTTGTTAAATCGAACCCGCAAAAACACCTGCGTTAGCCAAATGCGTTACCGCTATGCTACGAAGTATTTCATTCTTCTTCTTCTTTCGCCACGTCCGCTCCTATGTGGAGCATGTGGACATCACTAGAACACAGCCTGCTCTCTCGCCTCCTCCCACGTCAGGCCCGCATCCATCAGCTCCGCCGAATACGTCCGTAGGATGGTCATTGACGGTCTCCCTGGACGGCGGGATCCTGCAGGCGTAGAGAAGAGGCAGCTCGGGTTCACGCTCCCCCAAGCCAGGTCCATCGCGGCATCTTCACGACTCCAGTTATTGGAGGTTGCTGCGTCCGTTCCCTAACTTCAGCGTTGGTTATGAAGTCAAACCACCTAATGCCTAGAATCCTTCTCAGATACATATTCTCAAAACTCAACAAGCGAGCATTCTGAGCTTTTGTGAGGTGCCAGGATTCGCATCCATAAAGCACCACCGCGACCGGCGCAATGCAGGAATTAAGGAGTCGGCATTTTGTTTTGACCGAGTATAAACTGGAATTCCAGACAGCACGCATCGTGTTGAAGGTGACCTAGACGGATTGCGAGCAACTTGTGCGTGCTGCCATCTTCAGTTTATATGAGCACCTAAGTATCTGAAACTGTCAAGCTGTGTATTTTGTTTGTCTTTATTATTAAAAAATATATATTTGACCGAAGAATTCGCCTACGATATTATATAATACATTTAAACGGGCCTTGGCATATGAAATACTTTACAAGCCATCCATTATAATAACAATATATCCGTAATAAATACGTTAACATCATGTTTCTATATTGTTACCTAGCCCGCTATCATAAGAGCCGCCATGATAGATTTACAGTACCAATAGGGAAGTGTCCTATATTTGTAAATTCTGTAATTTTATGTGTTGTTTTTATTGATATATAATACTTTTTATTTTTTTTTTTTTTTTTTTTTATTTATAAAAATAACATTACATAGGAAAAAAAATAGAGAATTCTTTTTCTTTTTCAATCTAATGCTCCCTAGGAGTTTTAACAATAAACTCATTTAGGGACAAATAAAAAACACATATTTATTTAATAATACGCACTGACATCACTTAGATCACAAAATAAACACAATATATACAAAAAACAGAACCAATCCAATGAAAACATAAAACCTAAAGAAACAATAAAGTGAATTATAACAGTAACAGCAAAACCATATATTATATCGACGCAAGTAGAAAAGGTATCATTCAAAATACTTATTAAAATAATATTTTTTCAAATCAGAGGTCCTGTTTCGATAGTTAGATACAGGGATTTTAAACATGTCAGGTAACAAATTAAATTGGGAAAATGCTATGTATTTTAGGGATCTTTTACCGAATTTGGTTGTATTTGCTGGTTCTAAATGTATTTTGTTGCGTGAACGGGTGTTGTGCTGATGAACGTCTCTATTAAAAGTGGTCTCGATGTTTGTGTGCATTGAATCAAAAATTGTATGTAATATTGAATTAGTAATTTCGTATGTAGGAAGCATGTGAAAGGGCATGTTTTTGTCTCAAAGTATAAATCTTTTATATGTGTCTCGTACGGCAAGTGAAAAACATTTCTAACTGCTCTATTCTGTATTACTTGGACCTCCGAAATATTTTGCTTTGTTGCGTAACCCCAAATACAACAAAGGTATGATAGGTGAGAATGGACCATTGAGTAATAAATTGACCGGAGCTGTGATACAGAGAGCATTTTTTGAAATCTGAAAAGTATCCCTGTTACCGGTGTTATTTTCTTTGTTACATATTCAATATGATCATTCCATGTAAGCCGTGAGTCTGTAATTATTAGATCTGCCTTGCAGAGTAAATTATTTAGAAAAAGTAATGACACGAGTTTCTGCATTTCAATACTCTTACACGGGTCGACCTATCAGAGCCCTTCGACTGCCGGCAAGCATCCGCTCACACACCGCAAAAGGTATAGGCTAAATATAGGGTTACAGTAACAGTATACAATACTAAGCCTAATACCTTACGAGGAGCGTTCATGAATTTTAAAATGACTTTTTTTTCTTATGGACGGGCTTGCTATTATTTAAGAAGAAAATTTTCTTTGAATAATAATTATTTTAGGCTATGTAAACAAATATAAATAAACACTTACATAGAGAAAGTAACACCATATTTTTTCTTAATTTTATCCGTACGGTTTTTACACGGTTTTAACTACACAGGAAGGCATTTCGGAATGTTTTCTGAACGTCCGACTCTGCCGGCGGTTAAAGAAATACTGAATACGCGTCTGGCGTAGTCGGAGGTATGGCGGAGTTGAAGTGTCATTCATTTTTTGGGTTCAGTTCAAATCTAAGTAAATCAATACCCGTAGCCCATACGAGGTGCAAACAAGATGGCTGCCATAAATCAGCTGACAAATGACGTTATCAAACGAGGTAACAATAATATCCAACACCAGTACCTATATTTATCATTATTCATATCTCAACAGACAGTTTGGCGGTCTTAAATTATATCCCATCCCTCAACTCAATTGTATTGTGTCTTTTTTGTAAGGATAGGATGGTCTTTGGATAAGTATTGTGATAAGGTACGGCAGGGGACGTATGAAATAGTGCCTGCCAGATAGGATGGTAGTGTGAAATGCATAGATGCATTCTGTCACCTACCCTCTTTTCTCTAATCTCCATTGAAACCCTGACCGCGGATGCACGGGTGGATGTCTGGGAAGGGGGGCCTGGCGAGGCAGTATGCTGGACGGGTGGTAATAATTACTAATAAATAATGGTCGGGGTAGAAACTAACATACCCTACTACTGTTAATTTGGGCCGACTCTGGTTGGTTTGGGTGATGGAAACAATGACAATTATAATACATAAGCCGAGACAGTGGTAGGGGCAATGAGAACATTTGTTCGCGTACATAATCGTAAATTCCTCCGTATTTTTATCACACTAAAAATCTTAAAATCGCGGTTTAGCTTGCTGAAAAAATTATACAGTTGGCTGGACTGAAAAAAATCTTAATAGTCGTTAAAACAGTCTAGGGAAAGGGTGGGGGCTTTCATCTCAACAGATACATAGGCAAGCTCTGGAAACGAATTTGGATTATCTATGCGTTTTCAGGGATTTATGACCTGTCATTGGCCGGGTTAGGTGGCCGCTTGATGTATATTACAACATTTTCCATTTCGCCTAGTATTTGATATCCATATCTATACGCCAATATCTGGCACAGTTATTTCCGACTATTTGAAAGCAGCCCGAAATTATTATTATTTATTTTTTTAATTTATTATTTGATTTATTTAGTACTATAGTAATTTTTGAACTCTTGTAACGGCTCAAAACGACATCAGTCAGGAAATAGACAGAAGAATGACTCTGGCCAATAAATGTTATTTTGGTCTCCAGAGACACTTCAAGTCTAGACTCCTCTCGAGAAGGACCAAGTCCACACTGTACAAAACCCTAATTAGGCCAGTACTAACATACGGCTCAGAGTGTTGGGCCTTAACAAAAAACAGTGAAAGGATCTTGGACATTTTCGAGAGGAAGATTCTACGACGAATATACGGAGCTGTTCAAGAAAATGGGGAATGGCGCTCCAGATACAACCAGGAGTTGTATGACCTGTACGAGGAACCTCCCATCACAAGACATATAAAGATAGGAAGACTCCGCTGGGCAGGCCATGTCACAAGGATGGAGGACATCCGACCACCTAAGAGGCTCCTGATTCATAAACCAATGGGTCGAAGGAGTATCGGGAGACCTAAATTAAGGTGGTTGGACTGCGTGGAAAAGAACACTGCATCCTTGGGCATTAGCAATTGGAGGGAAGTGGCCGGAGACAGACGCGAGTGGAGACGTTTCTTGGAGGCGGCCAGGACCCTCAACGGGTTGTAGCGCCGGAGATGATGATGATGATAGTAATTTTTACATAGACTTATTCTTATCCTACTATTATACAGTTTTCAATTTAGCTATAATATAATACCTACACTAATATTTTTCACAAATATATTTTTTACATTTAACCCATTGATTTACTTAGATCCGCCTTATAGAGTAAATTGTTCAGAAAAACTAATGACACGAAAATATCGCACATTTAATTGTTACCAATACACTTACACAGGTGGACCTATCAGAGCCCTTCGACTGCCAGAAAGTATCCGCCCACTGACAGGGTTGGCACTCAACAAGAAATATATTTTATATTCGAAATAAAATAAAAAGTTTTACTTTGCAAACCACAAACATAATTATAATGATAATAAAAAACTGTTTTGAATTATAATATTTTATTACAAAAACGAACATGTGACATAAAAGAACAATAAAACAAAGGTCAACATATTTTTAATAAGTACATTTTGACAGAATTTGTCAAGATCGACATCAAAGTGGAAAAAATATCGTCACATGAATTTAAAAAACTAACCAAATTAATTATAAGATCTGGCTTGTCGACGAACGTTGCGGCATTTGAATCGATGGGGTGAGATGTGCTCGGCTTAAATAAAAAATATGTACCATTATTTAAACATCAATATTATACATAGGTACTTATGAATAGTTTATTGCATGCTGGCGAAAATGGTGTCACAAATTCATAAAATATGCATTTCGAGATAATGTCTGAAAATATTTATTAGTCATCCATTAAATACACATGTTTTTGAAGTTATACTTCTTTGCGCCCGTTAGACACTTTGGGGTGGGATGTTGTCGAGAAACCGCGTCACGCTGATTTTTAAGAGAAAATGGCGCTTAAGAGAAAAATGGCGCCACAGTCACTGATGCTTGTATTGGTCTGACTTTGACAGTTGTCATTTCTTTTGTTTATTTACTTCTTACGCGTCATTTTAGCGAATTATCTTTTTAGAAAATACGCTATTGCAATGGCTTCGGTTTTTCTCCATAACTTTAAAGATGAAAGAATGATTATAGAAGAAATAACTGATAATGATAATATAGGTGTATAATATAATAATGAAGTCACGTATATAATATTGAATATAAATATATTGAATAATATTATTGAAAAATGTCTTATATTTCATTTATATATCCTGTCTGTTTGTGTGCGTGAGTGGGTGTATGAGAATGGCCAAAGAAGTATAACTTCCACCGTGTGGTCCGACGCACACCGATTTTTTTTTAATTATCAGACTAATAGACTATTTTTACTGCTTGGATTCCTGGAATTCCTTATCGACCGGAATGGATATCCCGGTAATTATTAGTTAACGGTACAAGGCCTAATTGCTTGATAACCGAATGTAGGTTTTTTTCTATGAAACGACAAAAGTGTTATTGTTTTTTAATTAGTTTTTAGTTACCTTGCTTTAGAAATATTACAAATATAAATTGAATTAATTTAAATAAAATAAGATAGGGAGTAGATAGTAAATATTATAAAAGCTTTACTTGTGAAATATTAATTACTAGGTGACAAAGCACTGAAAATCCTAATCCAAACGATCGTAAAAACCATTGTTCGAAGAAATGCATAAAAAATATATTATTATGTTCACTTAACAGGACTATGAAAAATGAAAAAACTGCTTACCTCTTCCGAAGGAATGGCATTGGGTTTTAATTTTGTTATGCCGTTTTTCGTTGTATAAAAAAAGTTCGAATTGAAATGTTTACAGCATATCGAACTTCTGTTCGCCGGACACCAATTTGGTTCTTTTCTGAGAACCCTTATTATTTCCACCCAATTATTTCTTTTTTACTGGGTCTCTGGGGATGCTGAAATAAATTAAAATTCAAATAATCAAAACAAACTTACAGATATAATAGTGTGAGATATAAATGGACGCTATTATTAAAAATTACCTTCTGATAAGTGTCAAATAATCAATAAAATAATATTATATGTCTATTATGTTAATATAATATTAAAACACATTATAATATTTAAAAAAAAAAAGAAATCGAACAAAAAATAGCGCAGCCCTGTTACCGAGAACTACGGTAGGTTAAAGAATTGTCATAAAATCCACGCACACCGCAAAAGGTATGGGCTATATATAAGGTTACAGTAACAGTATACAATATAAACCCGTTCCTTACGAGGAGCGTTCATGAATTTTACCATGCATCTAAAATGACTTTTTTTTCTTGTGGACGGGCTGTTTGCTTATTATTTTTTAAGAAGAAAACTTTATTTGAATAATAATTATTTTAGGCTATGTAAACAAATATAAATAAACACTTACATGTGGAAAGTAGCACCATATTTATTCATAATTTTATCCATACGGCTTTTACATGGTTTCACTACACAGGAAGGCATTTTGATAATATCCCTCTTGAACTTTCCAACAACATGAAGTTGGCCACTCAATCAGCAATCCCCAAATACCAACCCAAAAAGGAGATTGTTTTGACCTTCTGTAAATTAATAAAATAATAAAACGCCTCTTTGACAGGGACTTCACTTCTAGCGGCGTTTCCCTTCAGGACGCACGCGTGAATCGGAGCTCCCAAAACCACAAGTTTGAAATAACCGATAACCCGCCTAAGTTCTTTTTGCAAGGACTTTTATGCAATGGGGACCTCTTAAATTCGTTCTGTGTCCCGAGGATCCGGCCCATCTCCAAAAAAGGGAAGAGGTTTCCGGAGAAGCACGCGGCCCGGCGGAGCCGTTGATACGGCCGCCTCGCGGGAATTCCATCTACCAATATCCGGGCGATCCCTGCATCATCAGCCCAGGTTTGATGTCCATCGGTCCGATTTAGTTCCGGAGATGGCTGGTGCCCGTGTATTTCCTGCAAACACGGCGTGTGGCGTCCACGCCTCCCATTCTATCGCCGGAGCGAGCCGATTCATCGCTCAGCCGTCCATTCGCTTCGTTCTAGCTAGTAAGATTCTACAGTTTGTGGGGACACTTCCCCTCGCCGAATCCCCTTCCCTCAACAAAGCTTGTGTGCATTATTTGTGAATGATTTAGTAATAAACGGATCGAGAGACCAGTCAATTGTCGAATTGGAGTTCATATTGAGTGGTGGGCGGACCTTAATTGTCCTTTACAGATGGCAGCGTGGTGGCGATGAGAGACATTTCACTCGGACTGTTACACCCAATTCTGAAGTATGAATAAAAAGATCGTACAGATAATATTCATTTAACTTAGAATAGTTGTAGAAAGTTTTTGTGTTAGCAATAGGTAACGATTGCGAAACACAAGGATAATCCCGTCAGGATAAATTACCCTATGGAGACTTATTTCTTCTTGCTCTCCTTTATGAATACTTTAAAGGGTGGTAGGTGGTTAAATAGCGAAAGAGTATGAACTTTAAACACTATTTTATTTTAAGTAAAAGTACAAGTAGATATTACACTAATACAAGATGGAAGTCGATAATATTATGAGCGCTGCGGCATCGGCCCTTAGAGTTTGTATACCCTATTTTTGGGGGTAGTGTACCTTCCGCATCTTCTAGTCAATGACCTAATAATTACAAATTCCCGCGTTTTGGGTGATCCATGTGTACCCCAGTAAAGAGGGTGCATTTTAGTTTGTTTATCTTGTTTAAAAGGTCTGAAGTGTCGCATGCACTTATGGTCGGGATATTACAGATCGATGCGAAACTAGCGAATTCCCTGCAAGAGGACTCTGTTTTGCCGACTCGAGCAGCCGGAGCCATACCAATTAACCTATAAATCACTACCGCCAGACCTCCGGGGAAATTGCCAACACCTGGGAGTTCTGTGTTCTTTACATAAACGCAAACATCACGCAAAAGCAAGACTCATTGTCAGAGGCACGATCGGCCTAAGCATTCGGTTTGTGACGCACCTATCTCTCTTCTACTCCATCGGCCGATGCGTCCGAGTAGAAGGGAGACAGCAGCAGCACACAAGCTACAAAGTGAAAGTGAAATTAACGAGTGCAAAAAAATGATAGCTTATGGAAAAAATAATAATTTTCAATTAACTCCTGCTTTGTATTGTACAAAATAATGATAATTCAGTAATAATAATTCAATTCAATTTATAAAAGTATGCTATTTTTCATCAATGTTTTCTTATGACGTTATTACGTAAAATTATCGCCCGTAAACCGACTTTACAGACAGTCAAAAGTTTTTTTTTATCAGTACTTGTACAGGGTGTAACGAAATTCAACGTACAAGCGGGAAACTGGTGAATCTACATCGTATTTGGAGCCGATTGCGTAATATGACTTTTTTATACGAGCTTGAAATTTTCTTTATTTTCTAACAAAAGTTTTCATAAGTAAAATTAAGTAAAATTGCTCAAATTCTTATTCAAATAACTTTTCATTTAAAACATAATATGCGTGCTTAGTAATGGCTTGGTACAGACAGAAATTATTACGGAAACTATGCAAACTGTCACATATTCATATTTATCTGATATATTTTTCGTTTATTGGTAAAAAACTATTTAAAAAAAATATATTATTTCTTGAAATAACGGTATATTTCTTATAATATGACATATACAAGACAAAACATTTAAACATCGTTACATTCAAATGACATCACGAAATTTGATAAGGAGAAACCGAAACTTAATAATTTTAATATTTTAGTTACCAACATATTATTTTTATGAGTTTTCATTCATTTAAATGATCATTCAACAAAATTTAACAAATCAATGAGAAATTATACTAAATGAAATGTATTCATAATGAAAATGTAGACATTTCGTCGCGGTAAAAGAGTCGTGGAAATATTAATTCAAGTATAAACATGTTCGAATATTATTTATAAAATTGTAGCGAACGATTCTGACACATGTAAAAATATATCAAAAGTTTATTCTCGTTAAGTTAACTCTAATGTTTTTTTCGCCAACATGTCTTAACGAATGATATATTAAGATGTTTCTTGTTGCACATTTGTATTGACAATCCGAACATGCAAACGATTTGCTTACGTGAGTCAACAAGTGAGATTTTAACCTGTATTTTCGAGAACAACTATACTGACACTCTGAACATGAGAAGTGCTTAACACCAGTATGTTTTGACATGCGAGTCTTCAAACTGCTTTTACGTGAACATTTATACTGGCACTTTGAACATGAGAATGGCTTAACACCATTATGTTTTGACATGTGAGTCTTCAAACTGCTTTTACGTGAACATTTATACTGGCACTCTGAACATGAGAATGGCTTAACACCAGTATGTTTTGACATGTGAGTTTTCAAACTCCTTTTATATGAACATTTATATTGGCACTCTGAACATGAGAATGGCTTAACACCAGTATGTGTTAACATGTGAGTATTCAAATAGCTTTTACGTGAACATTTATACTGGCACTCTGAACATGAGAATGGCTTAACACCAGTATGTGTTAACATGTGAATTTTCAACTTGTTTTTACGTGAAAATTTATACTGGCACTCTGAACATGAGAATGGCTTAATCCCAGTATGTTTTGACATGTGAGTTTTCAAACTGCTTTTAAGTGAACATTTATACTGGCACTCTGAACATGAGAATGGCTTAACGCCAGTATGTGTGTTAACATGTGAGTCTTCAAACCGCTTTTCTGTGAACAACTATACTGGCACTCTGAACATGAGAATTGCTTAACACCAGTATGTGTTAACATGTGACTTTTTAAATAGCTTTCATTCATATGAACATTTATATTGGCACTCTGAACATGAGAATGGCTTAACACCATTATGTTTTGACATGTGAGTCTTCAAACCGCTTTTCTGTGAACAACTATACTGGCACTCTGAACATGAGAATGGCTTAACACCAGTATGTTTTGACATGTGAGTTTTTAAACTCTTTTTATATGAACATTTTATATGGCACTCTGAACATGAGAATGGCTTACCACCCGTATGTTTTGACATGTGAGTCTTCAAACTGTTTTTACGTGAACATTTATACTGGCACTCTGAACATGAGAATGGCATAACACCAGAATGTGTTAACATGTGAGTTTTTAAAATCGCTTTTCTGTGAACAACTATATTGGCACTCTGAACATGAGAATGGCTTAACACCAGTATGTGTGAACATGTGAGTTTTCAAACTGCTTTTACGTGAACATTTATACTGGCACTCTGAACATGAGAATGGCTTAACACCAGTATGTGTTAACATGTGAGTATTCAAATTGCTTTTACGTGAACATTTATACTGGCACTCTGAACATGAGAATGGCTTAACACCAGTATGTGTGAACATGTGAGTTTTCAAATTGCTTTTAGATGAACATTTATACTGGCACTCTGAACATGAGAATGGCTTAACACCAGTATGTGTTAACATGTGAGTTTTTAAACTGCTTTTACGTGAACATCTATACTGACACTCTGAACATGAAAATTGTCTCTTACTATTGTGAGTGACGGAATGCGTTTTTATACCACTTTTAGAACATTTGAACTGGCATGTTTTCAAGCCAGTGTGTTGGATTAACATATTTCTACTTGGAAACTTCTTGTTACATATTGAGCAAGAGAATGAGTCTGAAAACAAAAAACATACAACTAAGTTAAAATTACAATATTTTGAGTATGTCCAAGTACAAATTTTTTTTTATGATGGGAGGTGTATTAATTTTTAATCGTTAAAAAAAATCATTGATAAACACCTTAGGCAGATAATTTGCTTCAATCACAGCTATTTACTATTTGCCCATAATAGCATTAGCGGCCATCTGCTGGACTAGTCTTGATTATGGAGAACTATTTTATAAACAAAAGAACAACTTACCAGAGACACTTTCCTTGTTGCGAGAGGATTTCAAACATTCCAGTTTTATATCAGGAACGTCGATGTCGATTTCCGTGAATATTTGTATGTCACTTTCTATATAATAATGTCCTTCTGTACTGGTCCCCGGTTCTGCATTCACGGCAGCAACACCTGACTCCTCGCTTTCGTCGGGACATGGCGCTCTTTCCCCAGTATGGAAATTCCCTTCTACATCGCCAGTTCCTGGTTCAGACTTCAAGTAAGCCATACTTGGCTCCTTCTCTTGTTCTGTCTTCACAATAGCAACACCAGATTCCTCTCTTATATCGAGCAATGGCGCCTCTTTCTCAGTATGAACAATATCTCCTACATCGGCAGTCCCCGGGTCAATCTTGATAGTCACTGATGCGAACTCCATTACTTGGACAATTCGGTCTTCTGTAAATACAAATGACATTTCAGGAAATAAACGTCTTATTAATTTTAACTAAATAAAATGCCCTTCATTTTACTGTTAAGACGTTTTTTTACTACTTAAATAATAATAATCAACGTTCAGGTAGATCTTTACATATTTTACGACCTGGAGAGAGAAATTATTTGATTGGAACTAAAATCGGCTTTAAAATTTTATGTTCTATTTGTAATTTGCAGTGAAAAAAGTCAACTTTATCCTATTAATCTATTAATTATATCTTCCACTATCTAATACATATAAATCATTCTGTTTCCCTCTAATAATAATGATAATAATCCTTTTATTTAGCATCTTCTTTGTTACAGTACACTAACGAGTTGAGATTGAGTCGATTGACTAGGACTAGGACTAAGCATTTTCAAGATGGAAAGATCCCAAAGTTTATTTGAATTTAATGCGTGACGCGCACGTTATACGGGACAGAGAACTGTACAGTTTCTCGTTCAGAAAACTGTGCAGCCTGTCAAAAGATACGCTAAATATGTGTATTTTTTAAGCGCGATCGTAAGTTACCATCGTATGTTTGCACACAGGAAATTGTTAATATAGCTAATAATTTTATTTGTTTTTTACGTTTTTAAAGGCATTGAATACCTATATCAATATCTACTTAAACGTTTACATTTAAAAAAAAAAGCATTAATAGCGAGTTACATTAGGCGTTACCAAAACGCGCGCCTAATGTGTACCAGCCCTAACTGTCAGGCCAGCCAAACGTCGCGTCGCGTCGGACATTCAATATTCCATTAAGTTTTTCTTGTAAACCGAAGAGTTTGACCTAACCTAAGGCAAATAATAATATTCTCATCACAATCTCTGCTAGTCATATTAACATATATGTAAAAATAATACAGAATATTAAATGGAACTACATATAAATAATAGCAATAATCTCACCAGTAATTGTAATATTCCCTTTACAATGGAGCGCAATAACAGAGCTGTCAGCACGCGTCCGCCATTTCGTTTTTCCCAGTGTTACCAAGCCTAAAAATTCTTCGGGAGAAAAAAGCCTTCTAAATCGGAAGATTCGAACATTCTTTTAATCGACTCTACTTTTATAATATCAATTTACTAGACAAGCTATTCATTTCCGTTCCTCGTGGTTGGAAGATTGAGACAATAATTGTATAAAAATCCTTTCGAATGAAACCAGTATGGAACAAGACGTGTCTGGTATTGAACGTGCTTACAGCTGTCAAAATGCCGACTTTTGATTTAAATACTGCTAAATTTATACGAAAAAGAAGAATAAAGACGACTGCGTTACTTTTCATCCCTTCTTAGTAACATTTAAAAAAAACATATTTATAAATATTAAAAACATAATTAGATTATTTTAAAATTGCGTATTTGTATTTTATTTTCGGGTAAATTATATTGAATTGACAAGGAAAGTAACATATTATCTTTGACTTCCAATAGCACAGACTTTCACTCTCCGATAAATATTCTTAAGGCCCCTCCAAACGTCCAAACAATGGCCACCGCCATAGAAAACCCATAGAAAACGTAAATTGAGCGTTGGGGCTCAGACCTCTAGCCGACTCTTTCTATCACATGGATATTTATCGGAAGACTCTTTCTTACGTCTACGACATAGATTAAATGATTGGGAGCCACGAATTGTCCATATACTAATGTACATAGATGATAGAAATTCTAGGAGCGGGGGTTGGCGAGGGGGCGGGCTGCACCTGTGGCCCCGGGATGGCCGCTGTGTCGGTTTTTTGGCACACATCAAAGGAAGCTTTGCATATTTGCCGCTAGGTTCGCGCCGTTCGGCCGATCGCAGTTTCGCAGCGTTTATTCAGTTTTCGTTTTTTCGTGGTTGTCTCTTTAAAGTCGGCTATGTGCACAAAATCTAATTTTTCAGGAGACAGAAAAAAAACAGTTTGTAAAAATATTTTATCAAAACTGGTGAAAAATGAAATATAAATGAAAAAATATAACATGTAGTTCCTTTCTTTTACGTAAAAGAAGTCAAACCATTTATTTTAGTCATTAAATAAGAACTAAACGAAAGAAGCAAAATTGTCAGTACATAACGGAGTTCGGGTACCAACCCTTATGTATGGTAGTGAAGCGTGGTGTTAGAAAAAGAAGAGTGAAAGTGGACTGAATGCTGTTGAAATGCGATCTCTCAGGTGAATGTGTGGAAAGACTATGTATGATAGGTGTACAAATGTCGAAATCAGAGCAGAGTGCAAGGCTGAGATAAGCACTATCGGCAAAATTAAGAAAGGGCTTTTACGATGGTTTGGTCATGTGGAGCGAATGAGTGATAAAAGAACAGCTAAAAGAAGTTTAAATGCAAGTGTGCCTGGATGTAGAAGCCGAGGAAGGCCAAGAAAGACATGGCATGACCAAGTACGACAAGTACTTGAAAGTGGACATGTGAAAAGTCGGAATAATCGGCGTATGTGCATGAGAAGATGTATGAATGTAGAGGAAGCAAAGGATATTTATGTACTATGCAGCATTAGGTACTAAATGTTTATTTATAATTTTTTTGTAATATCTGGCACATAAGAGCTTACAGATGCATGAAGAAAAAATTACCTATTCAGTGATACCCATAACTCAAAATCGTCAAAAGCTGTACATGCACAAATGCACATAGCAGGTTTCGCAGTAACAGCGACGTTTTGTTCTTTGCTGTCAATTTTCGAATTTGAACTCAACGGCAAACGGGCTCAACGCTCAACTCGCTCAACTGTGCGTCGAATTATTTTTGTGTCGAACCGAACTGTCACGATGTCGTATCATTGGATCAATACTGAAACCGCTAAATTCATCGATTTTTATCAGACAGAACCTGTTTTATGGAATCCTAGTCATATCAATCACAAGGACAAACATTTGGTAAGTATATTTGAATTGCTTTATTAATAACACAAGCCGACATGTTTTTTGGTGTTTTGATTTTGTTTGGCTACAAACATAGTTGAGTCGTATTTTTTATTTTATTAGTGTTTAGTGCGTCACAATGTCACCACGAAAGTGTTAAAATAGTCCTGATATCTTTTGTTACGTGTGTGGTAATTTAACATTAGCAAAGCACCAATGAAACATAACGGAATTTATCAAGAAATCATACCACGCTTACTTCGGTCTTCGGTGTCAAGCTAGGTGATCAGGACAAAACTTGAGCTCCACACAAAGTTTGCTTTCAGTGTGTTGAATTACTGAGAAAATGGGCAAAAGGTACACGTAGCTCTTTGCCTATTGGCATTCCTATGGTGTTTTATTAAATAATAATGGCCCATAGTAGTGTATTTACTAACTAACTAGTGTAAGTGTAATAAGATATTTTATTTAACTTGTCATTTTAAAATAATTTGATTGTTTATGGGTTTGGCAAGATGATTAAAAATAAAGCAAAGACAGGAGTGGTTTAGCTGTTAATTTTATTTATTTATTTAATTATGTAAAATATTACTCAATATATTTCTTCTTACATTTAAATGATACAAGTACTTATTATGTAGTGCGAGGTAGAGGGGGTGGTAACAGAATGCTCTCCCAACCTTGACCTCTACTGACTAGCTACAGAAGTAGAAACAAAAGACATTTTTATACAATTAAAGAAAACAAAATAAATGCAATTAACCAGGATCTACGAAAATGAAACAAAGTTGAGTTTTACAAAACAATAAAATAATTATGATATAATACGTAATGTAGCGTCTGGTACTTGCGTGCCATTACGTTACAGTAGTTAAAATAATGGGTTTTAAAAAAATACGGTTAGAACTCAATGTTATTTAAAAATGTATACACCATGTTATATTAAAATAATTTCAGGTCAACGATGCTTGGGCGAGAATCGCAGACACGATGAAAATTTCGATAGCTGAATTAAAAAAAAAAAAAGAAAGTCTGATGTCTGCATTCCGCAGCAATTTAAAAAAAAAATGTCTATCAGGTCGGGAGCGGGAGAAGAGGAAGTATTTAGGCCAAGTTGGCCGTACTACGATGCTATGGAAGCATTCCTTCGAGATGTTTATGAATGCAGAAGCATCATAAATACCGAAGACAATGTAAGTGGTCACGCAAGCAATTGTTCCAGATCTTTTATTATTACACTTTGTAACGACTGTTGGTTTTGTAAACAAATCAATAAAAATAAGTAAATAGTCAAGTTACAACTTTTTTCTATAGCTACATTTGTTATTGTTATGTTAAACTTTGCACTCTACCCCAGAAAGAATGAACAAAAAATAAAAAAAAAAAACATTAAATAAAACAAAATAATTCAATCATGTTCTTCAATTGTTTTAATAACAATTAAAAAATAACTGTGTCGTTGATTCATATAATAATTATGGGCCATGTGATTCTGTTTTAACTTAAAAAGTAACCAAAAAACACTTGGATACATGATGACATTTTATTTTGATTTTTCATAAATCAAAATGTTTTTTTTTTGTTCTTTCTTAAAAAAACATATTTATTATTTAAATAAAATAAAAATAAAATAGTAAAAATATTATCATAAAGTAAATTGAGGAAGATGCCTAACTGATTAACTTCTGTTTTGGTAGAAATAATCAGTGAATTCTTGTCTTATTTGTGTTGCATTTGCTGTAGCCCTGCGCGGCACAGATTGCAATGGTGCAAAACCAACATCTCCGTTATCTCTCCAAGAGCCGGGATGGCTTAATTCCTCATCAGAGTAAGCATCAATCATACCGACAGGAGTGTACATATTACGGGATGTTGGACTCTTTCTTAGAAAATTGTGTAATAGAATACATGTTTTTGTTATTATTGAGGCTTTTACAACATCTAAATTCATGGGTCTTTTAAATACTCTAAATACTGTTGACATGATACCAAAAGGTGTTTTCGACCGATCGCGCGAGAACTTGAGAGCTTTTTGTTAAAAAAATATTTCTGGGGAACCTCTTTCATATCGTCCAGGAAATGGTTTCATTATATTTGTATGAAGTGCAAATGCCCCGTCTCCTAGAAATACGTATGGGAGAACAATATCACTACCTGGAAGTGGACAAGGTTCCGGTAGATTCAATCTATTTGTTCTAATATTTTCACTTACGCTTTGATTAAATACTCCGCCGTCACTAATACGACCTTGGGACCTATATCCGCAAACATGAAACAATAGTCACTGTCTACTAATGCTAACAGAACTATGCTAAAACCTCCCTTATAATTTATGTATTCTGATCCACTGTGAGGCGGAGATAGTATGGATATATGTTTTCCATCCATCGCGCCTACACAGTGTGGAAATTTAAATCCTTTGGCCTTTGTAAGCCATTCGTCTGCAGTCGTAGGCATCTGAAAAAATAAATGACATTGTATTTTCTGTACAATTCTGAAGTAAATTTTATTCCTACAATATTTCAATAGTAAAATTTATCATTAAAACCAGCCTTTTTTTATAGGTACTGGAACAATATTCTGAAAATACAGAGGCTGTGCTGATTCCTGTGCAAAGACGTCGTTCTACTAATCCACAGGAACTGTTGGAAGCAAACAGAAGAATGAACGATGCTCTTAAGACTTTCGACTCTCTTATTAATGATGCAGAGGAAGACGACAGCATTCTTTTTGCTAAACTCCTAGCTGACAAGTTACGCTGTTTTGAAAGAGCTGAACGGCAAGAAATTATGTTTGAAGTTGATTGTCTGATCATCGAAAGACTCAGAAAGAATCGCCGCGTTTCCGAGCTACACTCTCCAAACATGTCCTCCAATTCCCAAAATGTTCCTCCCCAGTCCTCATCTATAAACCCTCCTTATTTTTCCCCTTCCTCGACTTCATCCTCCAATAGTGATACTATTTTACAAAAGTCTTTTCCTTGCTTTAGATTGCTTAGTAACACTTCCTCATCTACGTCCTGTCTTTCGCCTTCCCCAAATCACTCCTCATATTCTAGTACCCCATCCTCACCTCTAACTATGTCCCGTTTTTTCACCATCCACAAATCTCTCCTTATCTTCCAATAACCCATCCGCGTCCAAACAAATGTCCCATTTATCACCTTCCCCAAATCGCTCCTCATATTCCAATACCCCGTCCTCATCTCTAACTATGCCCCGTTTTTCACCCCCCAATCTCTCCTTGTCTCCCAATAACCCATCCTCGTCCAAAAAAATTACCCATTTTTCACCTTCCCCAAATCGCTCCTCATATTCCAATACCCCGTCCTCATCTCTAACTATGCCCTGTTTTTCACCCCCAAATCTCTCCTTATCTCCCAATAACCCATCCTCGTCCAAAAAAATGTCCCATTTTTCACCTTCCCCAAATCGCTCCTCATATTCCAATACCCCATCCTTATCTCTAACTATGCCCCGTTTTTCACCCCCAAATCTCTCCTTATCTCCCAATAACCCATCCTCGTCAAAAAAAAATGACCCATTTTTCACCTTCCCCAAATCGCTCCTCATATTCCAATACCCCATCCTTATCTCTAACTATGCCCCGTTTTTCACCCCCAAATCTCTCCTTATCTCCCAATAACCCATCCTCACCCGTACAAATGTCCCGTTTTTCACCTTATCCTATCCCATCTTCCAATAATAACCGTTCCTATCGGTACATAACCCAACCTCCTAATCGTCCCGCTACCAACCCGATACCATATCCTGATGATCCCGCTTTCCTAGATAATGTTGAAACCGAACCAGGGGAAATAAGAAATCTACCCTCCGAAGCTTTTCTTGTGTCCTCTGACGGAATTCAAATAATATCAGATGAGTTGATATATCATCCAAACCATTAACATTATTTTTATTTTTTACACATTTTATGTATAAAATCATTGAAATACGTAAAAATCTGAATTCTAATAATAAATTAATTAAAAATCAAACAGTTCATATTTCATCTCCACTTCTAACTATGTTCCCTTTAAAACGCAATTCTCAAATTACTTCCCTAGACCTCTACCTCTCTCAAGACTCCCCTGCCCTTACCTCCCCTCAAGACCCCAGTACATCAACTGCCACCACTTAACAGACAATTAATTATCAAACTTTTTTTATATACCTTCTTAGTATTTTACCATCACCACTGTTCCAAGATGTTTTTTCTATTACTTCTATGTATCAATGTTTATGTTACCTGTTACCGACGGCAACTTGAAATTGTACACACACCCCGATTGACTTGTACGTGACAACAAAAAATACCGGTCCCGGCCGCCGCTTCACACTCCGACTCCAGGTTGTAAGGCTGGAGCCCCTGAGAGGAATCGAGGGGTGACTAGGTCAGCCGCCCACCCCACAGGGCGGGCGCTACCCGGCACGTGCGGTTGCAACTCCCCCACTTCCCTCCACCCGCCCCTCGGGGCCGGGAGGAGTGGTAGCGGGGAGAGAGCCACACACACACGTGCCCCACCGCTCGACGCCTCCTCTGGCTACTGCCTCCCCTCCCCCGCAACGACCAGGCTGCCCACAGCGCAGCACAGCCTGGCCTGGAGGTTCCCACCGTGCAGCGCGGGTCGCCGATTGGCAAGACCGCGCCCCACAGTAGGCCGCTCCGCGGGTTCGGAGAGGGCGGAGCCCCCACCCAGGGATTCCGGCCTCGAGGCCGACCGAAGCCCGAGCAGTCAGGGCCGAAACCCTGAAGCAGGCCGCAGCCGACGTCGTCCGGATATCCCCAGGTAGTCCAGGAGAGAGCAGGAAGCAGGCTTGAGAGCTTGTAGAGCTTGTAGAGGTAGGTAGGTGGCAATGAAACGACTTGTGTTGGCTTGCTACTGCAACTACTGAATTTTAATATGGAACGGGCGCCCTTATATAGTAATGAGCTACCCCGTGTTTAATTACAGCATTTTTAATTGTAAAAATTACAAAAATATTTTTCATTTTTATCTAAGTACAAAGTTTAGAAATTAATTTAAAAATACTGGGCAAAGTTCTCGCAGTGAAACAAAGACAGGGGGCCGGAGCCCCCCGCTCCGCGCACCGGTGGCATGTCTCCAGCATGATCGCCCTCCGGGGCGTCGGGGCAGGGTCCCCGGTAGCCCCCCGACAGCAAAAGGCCTGAAAATTATACAGGTTAATTATTAATTGTTCTCAAACCCCAAAGTTCTCCGTCATAAATTTAGCTAATTATCCTAGCGAGTGGTCTAGCCGATAGGTTATTCTTATTTTTCATTAAGGGTTCGCATTCGGAACCAGGAAAATCGGAAAATCGTTTTCTTTTTAAAAACTATAATGGGTGGCGGAATTTTCCTGAGGGGAAACCGCCACCATTCAATGATCCTATTCTAGCTCTAAGTATCCTAGAAGACCGTTCTCCGATCGGCCCAAGGGTTCGCCAGCTACGTCAGCTAAACGGTGCGGCCCCCCGACGCGGGCACAGGACAGAGTTAATCACTGTCCGGCGCCCCCGGCGGGAGGGCGACTTTGGGTGGAAATGCCCCGAGGGGTCTCCGTCCTCCCGTCCCGGAGTCAGGAGTGGATAGCGCCACCAAACGCTGCCCGGGGCGAAAGGGAGGAGTAAGAGAATGAGGGATTTATCCCTCCACCGATATGCGGGTGAAGCCTACACATATGGCGATGAAACATAAACATAAAACATAAAAATTGTAAATAAACACAAGTGATATTAAAGTGCGTAGAACAGAGTCCAGTTTTAGGTATGAAAAGCAACTGCCGAAGTAAGCACGAGCCTCCCACACACCCAGGATTCATTCCACGGGGAGTTATCTGAAACAGCTGTTCTGGTCTATAGCGGAATTACTCCGCGTAAATAATATTCAAGTAGTCCGTTCGGGTGTGTGTGGGTAGCTCGCGCGTACCGGGCAGGCTAGGGCGCGGGTAGGTGCGGGCCGCCGGGGGGGGCGAGCGGTATCTGAAACAGTAGATAGGTACATGGCCGGCGCAAAACTACGTATTGAAATGCAAAGGAATTTCCTTATCAGTGATAACAGCTGATTGGTATAACATCGACATCGTCGATCGGTTTTGTATGAGAAATATTATATGGAAAAATATTATTTTTTAAAATTGAATTTTATTCTACGTGTGACGAGTCTGCAAGTCGACCGCACAAAGTATCACCGACATCGTCGGTGAGCTCACCAAAGGGAGAAACGTGAGAATTTACATTTTGTGAATTTAATTACTTATGCGTATACCGAATCAGGACATCGGCGACACTACGTATCACCGACATCGTCGCTGGGGTTACTATGGAAAAAACATAAATTTCAGAATTTTAAAATAAATCAGATTAATAGGTGCACCGGGCCAAGACGTCGGCAACAAGTACCTATTATAAAGGATGGAATTATAAAGGAGGAAATAATATCAAGATAATAAATTGATATGGCACGCATAAAAATATATTTACCTCTTCAGATAAATAGTACCGCCGATTAAAAGTGGGATAGACGCAAACCGGCTTAAACAATCACCAAAGATATAGTATTTTTTATTTTTGTAAATGTGTAAGAATTTTCACCCAAAATAATTCATAAAAACAGAAGCATTACAATGCGATGACAAGCAGCCATTAATAGCCCACTTTACAGATTATTACTTGCCCACTTGTTATGACCATATGAATGATTATGAAGATAGTTACACTAACACAGTGACTAAATAAATATATATAATCTTTCTTCACATACACATACACATACTGTGTGAATAATAATGGCTCCAATTTCCAATATGGCGGCAGAAATAAAGATGGCGGTGAGTTGACGGGGCCTGGAATGACTCAAGGAAGCCTTAAGGTAGCCGTAGCCGGCACCGCCACCTCAGATTTGACAGTTCATATTTCGAACTGCGCATGCGCACTACCGTAGACCTTGACTCTAACGCGACTCTGCAATAGCTTTTTTGGCACTCGAGGGAACCTTAAGGAAATCTCAAGGAAGCTTCGAGTTTCAACATTTTTCGTCTATGGAATAGAACTTTCTCGAAATTTGCTCAAGCGAAGTCGAGGGAGATCTGTGAATTCCTTTTTAGGTACTTTAAAGAGCTCTTTCTTTTAAAATGACATACTGACGTAAGATAATTAATATAGAAGGTTTAAAAAGAACGATAATAGTAAAACAACGTAAGAAAATATACTATAAAAGTTTTTAATAAAATTTTAATTTATAAATATCGAACAAACCGTTTCTATCTCTATATATGCACAAATACGATTCACATTTAATGCATTTCGGCTGGTCCATTCAGGAAGATGGCTCCTGAACAATATATGAATAGACTTCAGATTCAGACTCCGATTCTGATTCATATACTATAATATTGTAAGTATTTTAATTGGTTTAATTGTCATTCATAAAGTCAGAATCATCGGGTAGGTACTCACAATCACTCTCGGGAATTTCAAAACATATGGCTTCTAGCCATAAAATGAGCTTGGATCCATTTTTCTAGAAAAAATTAATGTTTGTAACAAACAATAATATAACATGTGATTTATGAATATATCTTTGAGTGCATACAGGGCCAGATGTGGCCAATGTAAATACAATGTTGACTGCATAGACATATCTGGCAACATAGATGTAACCCTAAATGCATACAAAGTCATATTTGGCCGTGTAAATAAAACGCAAAATTGTGATGATAAATTATATAAAACTTATCAAATTATTATTAAATGTATTCACTTATTTATATCCTATCTCAGCAGAATTTTAATTATAAGTGAACTGTCAGTATTTATTAAATTAATTTGGGCCGACTCTGGTTGGTTTGGGTGATGGAAAAAATGACAATTATAATACATAAGCCGAGACAGTGGTGGGGGCAATGAAAGCATGTGTTCGCGTACATAATCGTAAATTCATCTGTATTTTTATCACACTAACAATCTTAAAATCGCGGTTGAGCTTGTTGAAAAAATCGGTAGAGTTGGCTGGACTGAAAAAATACTTAAAAATAGCTTTCATCTCAACAGATACATAGGCAAGCTCTGGACACATATTGGGATTATCTATGCGTTTTCAGGGATTTATGACCTGTCATTGGCCGGGTTAGGTGGCGCTTGATATATATTACAACATTTTCCATTTCGCCTAGTATTTGATATCCATATCTATACGCCAATATCTGGCACAGTTATTTCCGACTATTTGAAAGCAGCTCAAAATTAAAAAATATATTTTTTAAATTTTATTATTACTAATATTATTTATTACATTACACTTCATTATTTTTTTTCCTAACTATTCTTATCCTACTATTATACAGTTTTCAATTAAGCTATAATATAATACCTACACTAATATTTTTCACACATATATTTTTTACATTTTACCCATTTGAGTATGTCATAAGAGTTCAAAGGTTTGCTTAATGATTTTTCATGTGATAACTATCTAATAAATCGATGAACGCCGGCTGCACACACGAAAAAGCATGACTCATTGTCACGTTCCGCCTGAGCCGAGTGTGCAAGCGAGAGCGCGGAACAAGCGATAGAGAGGCACGATCGGCCTACGCGTTCGGTTTGTGACGCATCTATCTCCCTTCCCCTCCATCGGCCGATGCGTCCGAGTAGAAGGGAGACAGCAGCAGCACACAAGCTACAAGTGAAATTAACGAGTGCCAAAATTTTTTAATTTTTGTTAAAAATTGTAATTCTCAATTAACTTCTGCTTTGTATTATACAAAATTATGATAATTTAGTAATAATAATTCAATTCAGTTCATAAAAGTATAGGGAAGGGAGGGATACTTGATCCCTCGGGAGACTTGTTCACCTATCAATAACTCGTAATTTTGTATGAAAATTCTTTCAATGTTGGCAACACTGGCTACCTCTATGTACCATAAACGTCAGGTTTCATTCACAGCTGTCAAAATCAATCGAGTGAGGAACACGTCCGATCGAGCTGTTTTTGCCAATTTCGACAACATTTTTTCTAGATCTTTCGATTTCAATATCTACTTTTCACATAAAGGTGAGTGACTGATGTATTTATTCAGCATATGTGAATATATTCAAGATTTATTTGCTGTTAATAGTTGTTTAATCTCGTTTGTGGTTGTCATTTAAAGTAAATGTTTTTCACTTTACTAGTATTGGGGACACTTGATCCCATTTACTATGGGATACTAGATCCCTAGGGATCATATATCCCATAGTTAGTTGCTGTAATAATGTGTTTTTGTTTAAGATAATGCCGCGCGTTTATCGAAGAAAAGAGGGAGTTAAAAAGAGAAATATTATAGATAGTCAAAAACTGAAGGAAGCTGTATACCGGGTTATAAATGACGGTGCTGCTCTGAAGGGTACTGCAAAGGCATTTGGACTGAATGTAATGACACTTAAAAGGTATGTTCGAAAACAAAAAAATAATGAAAATGAAATATCATTTTCGTCCAACTATAAGGCGTCGCAAATTCTTAGTAATTTTGAAGAAAAGCAGCTGAATTATTATTTAAAAAAAGCAAATAAACTACATCACGGACTAACTAGTAAGAAAACTAGACAACTTGCATATGAATATGCTATGAGAAATGGAAAAAAAATACCTGATAAGTGGGAATTGCAGAAAGAAGCATCTTACGACTGGTTTATTGGTTTTATGAAGCGCAACACCGACTTGTCCTTAAGAATGCCTGAAGCAACTAGTCTGGGGCGTGCAACCGGCTTCAACAGACATAACGTTTCATTTTTTTTTGAAAATCTTAAATCTGTTCTAAATAAGCACAATATAGAGCCACATTCTATATGGAGTGTAGATGAAACGGGACTTTCAAACGTTCACAAGCCAAGGAAAATTATTGCGTCGAGGGGTGAGAAACAAGTTGGGAAAGTTACTTCTGGCGAGAGAGGGGAGACAGTTACAGCTTGTTGTGCTATCAATGCGATCGGTTACCACATGCCACCATTTTTAGTGTTTCCAAGAAAAAAATGGCAACCTAGGATGTTGAATAATGCACCACCTGGCACCTGGTACCGACGGTACCGCTTATGAAACAGGTTGGATGACTTCATTCAATTTTGTAAAATATCTAAACCATTTCCAAAAACATTCCAAAGCTACATCAGAGAATAAGCAACTTATCATAATGGACAATCACGAGAGTCATGTGAGCCTTGAAGTAATAACTTATGCCAAGGACATTGGAATTATTTTACTCACAATTCCCCCTCACACCTCTCATAAACTACAGGCCTTAGACCGATCAGTATTTGGCCCGCTTAAAACCTTCTACAACGTTGCTTGTGACGATTGGATGGCCTCAAACCCTGCTAAGGTGATGACAATATATGAGGTGGCAGAATGTCTGGGACGTGCTTTCCCTCGCGCTTTTACACCATGTAATATTCAAAGCGGTTTTAGGGTCACTGGAATACATCCTCTTGACACCAACATTTTTACTGATGATGATTTCTTGTCAGCGTACGTCACTGATAGAGAAAATCCAGAACACGCTCGAGAAGAAATCTCTGCCTCAAATTCTCAACCAGAACCAATACCGATGTCTGTTCCTGTAACTGTCATTCCATCTGAGCTTCAACAACATTTACAAGAAGAATTGTCACCATTGGCGTCTCCTATAATTTCCGGTCCATCAGAGTTCCACAGAGTTCAACAATTAACACCGCAAAAAGTGTCACAAACTCAGACTAAAAATGTCACGCCGTTAGTCCCCTTGAAAGATTTTAACCAGCCTTCTACATCTGCATATATAAGTCCTGAAATAATAAGACCATACCCTAAGGCTCTACCACGAAAATCAAAAAGAGGGGGCAGAAAGCCAGGATCTACAAAAGTTCTAACAGATACACCGGTAAAAATGGCAATTGAGGCAGAATATATGGCCAGGGAACAGAAGAAGAAGGACAAAGAAAATAGAATGGAAATTAGAAAAGCAAAAATAAGTTTAAAAACTAGGAAAATTTTTAAACAAATTCAATATTCCTCAAGTTCATCAGAAGAGGATGTCCACGTTCCTTCGTCGCCTGATTCTTGTTACAACCTAAGCGACGACCTCGAAGCTGATTTTTCAACAGAATGCGAATCAGACGGCGACAACGACTTTGAGCTGAACCAATTTTGAAGTCTATAAGCAAGCGAATTAGCTTTTTCACTTTTCCGAAATCGCTTCGCAATTTCAACGTTGAATGATGTATGTACTTTTATTCAATTTCTATCAAAATATATAAAACTTTTATATTTGTGTTCAATTTGATATAATTTTCAACTGATGATTGTAATGAAACATGTTTTTTTTAAATCCAAGTGGCGAGCAACCAAGTATATTATATTGATATTCTCTTATTATTTTTTACGCTTTTGCATATAATATAATAATAATAAAATATTTTCTTTATGAAACTAGAGCTATTATTTATGAATATCATGCATAATTGATCCCCCTAATCAAATCTCCCATACGCAGTGATCAAGTCACCCTCATTGGGTCAACTTGATCACTTTTCCCTTTCCTGACATTTTGTTTAATATGTTGAAAAGACTATCGTTATCCACATTTTGTTAATTACAAACGAATGGCTACATAAATTTTGCAACTATTGAGTTATAAAGAAACACTATAATCACAGTAGGAGAAAAGTTAAAATAAAAAAATCAAACGGGGGATCAAGTTCCTTCCCCTATCGACAAAATTAAGAAAGGTCTTTTACGTTGGTTCGGTCATGTAGAGCGAATGGATGATGAAAGAACGGCTAAAAAAATATATGATGCGACTGTGCCTGGATGTAGAAGTCGAGGAGGGCCGAGAAAGACATGGCATGATCAAGTAAAACAAGTGCTTGAAAGTGGGCATGTAAGAAGTCGGAATAATCGACGTGCGTGCATGAGAAGATGTATGAATGTGGAGGAAGCAAGAGAAGTATGCCAGGACAGAGTGGTGTGGCGTTCTATCCTCTCTGCCTACCCCTTCGGGGAAATGGCGTGATGGTTAGTTAGTTAGTTAAAAAACTAATTAAATGTTATTGATATTCTACTGTAAGTATTATTATGGTTGTTTAACTAGATACTAATTACTTTATACCTGCAATAAATTATCATGTCGTTTACGCAAAATGAAGAACGACTCGCAAAAGGAGTCTGCATTCTATTATTTCTATAATTCAATTATTAAATGTCGTTCAATAACTAAAAAAAACAAACAAGAGGAAATTTGAAAAAACACAATTACAATGTGCAATTGCAAGTGCAATTACAATCAAATCACTTGAAAGAATAACCGTTCGCTCCGGGATTAGAATCTGACCGGTAATCTGAAGGACACAGGTTCAAATCCTGGAGCGAACGGTTATTTATTCAAGTGATTTCACCCCCCATTTCAAATTTCTATCCATAAATTCGTCACCTTTTTTAGAGAAAAAATTGTATAGCAATTGTGATTTTTTCCATCATTCCCTTGATTTGTCAAACAAAAACGTAAAAATGTTACGCATTTTAAATCAATCGTAGAATATAAAGTAAAAATTGGCAATTTTGTACATTATGATACCTTGGACTGGATTTGAAGACAGGATCAACTTACCTTCATGTAATAAACTATAAAATGTATTTAAATAAATACATTGATATGCACTCTTGTTTTAAGCTACTTTTTGATTTTTAAAAACGCCAACCGGTATCGGAGATACTACTTCCTCTTAAACTCGGTCAAAATAAAATGCCGCCTTTATAGCGCCTGCATCACACCTGGTCTCCTCTATGGCTGCGAATCATGGCACCTAACCAGGGCCCAAAATAGCAGACTTCTGAGTGCAGAGAATAGGTGTCTTAGAATATTATTAGGTGTGCGGTGGTTTGACTTTGTAAGGAACACAGAGGTGAGGCAACGGACACAGCAAGGCTGGTATTTACTGTCATCCGGCGAAGGCGAAGGCGGGACCGAAAACTGTACAGTTTCTTGTTCAGAAAACTGTACAGTCTGTCAAAAGACACGCTAAATATGTGTGTTTTTTAAGCGCGATGATAAGTTATTATTTGTCTGTATTGTTAATATAGCTAGCAATGTAATCTGTGGGGATATAAACATGAAATATATACCTACTCCCGTCTTAGGATAAAATCCAGATTTGTGTACAAGTATTTAAACACGCCCAAAATGTTGTATTATAATAATAATTGTAACTTACATTGAGGTAGAAGGCTTTCTAATTTATACGCTTTCGTTGGTCCTAAAATATTAAAAATAAAAAATGTTAAAATTAAAATGTTAACCACACAGCGAGACATTTTGGCAAATTAATGAATGGAAGCCAAATGGATATAATAACAAACTGAATTATAATATCACCAAGCACCTAATGCACATAAAGATTAATTGCATGTTCATTTACAATAATGATTATTTTCAGAGTGGAATTTTATGTACTTTTTTATACGAAAAAATGCCCAACAGACGTAATTTACTGGTATTCATTCATTTCATTACACCATAACCGCTCCCTATGTGGAGCATATGGAATCCACAAACTGCCTCCATGCCAAGCGATCGGCCGCCAGCTCTCGTGCATCCTCCCGAGTCAAGTCCACGTACCGCAGCTCTGACGCAAACTGCCGACGAATTGTCAACAGTGGACGACTAGGACGCCGAGAACCTGATGCCTTGAAAAAAGGCATGCATGGTTAAGGCTCTCGGGAGGCATACGTAGTATATGGCCTTATACTGGTATTATTTTATTATTAATATTTATTTACTTGAACATAATAATACACACTTTTACCTACTACACCTCTCCCTTATCCGCACCCAATGCCCAGCACTTTACACGGGACAGAAAACTGTACAGTTTCTTGTGCTACTTGGAGTTCTGGTACCAACCCTTATGTATGGTAGTGAAGCGTGGTGTTGGAAAAACAAGGATGAAAGTAGACTGAATGCTGTTGAAATGCGATCTATGTGTGGTAAGACTACGTATGATAGGTGTACAAATGTCCAAATTAGAGCAGAGTGCAAGGCTGAGATAAGCATTATCGACAAAATTAAGAAAGGTCTTTTACGATGGTTCGGTCATGTAGGGCGAATGGATGATGAAATAATGACTAAAAAAATATATGATGCGACTGTGCCTGGATGTATCGAAGAAGGCCGAGAAAGACAAGTGCTTGAAGTCGGAATACGATTATTACGATTACGTCGATACGTGCGTGCATGAGAAGAGATGTATGAATGTGGAGGAAGCAAGAGAAGTGTGCCATGACAGAGTGGTGTGGCGTTCTATCCTCTCTGCCTATCCCTTCGGGGAAATGGCGTGATGGTTAGTTAGTTAGTTAGCAAACTGTCCCGTATAAAGCGAAAACTGTGTGGAATATTGAATGGTCCGCGCGACATTTAGCTGACCTGACAATTAATGTTTTTTGTGGAAACGTATAAGTTGATATTGATGCATTGAATGCTTTAAAAAACGTAAAAAACAAATAACATATTTAGATTGCTAGCTACATTAACAATTTCCTGTGTGCAGACAGAGGAATAATAACTTATGATCGCATTTTGAGTGTGTCTAAATACTAGTAGACAAAAACTGGATTTCACCCATTACGGGCTAATAATTACAATTTGACATCTGTTGAGACGAGACATTTGGAAGGGAATATGGATATCTAGGTGTTTACGTTCACATGTGAAGCGTCGCGCCATTCTACTGTATATTGGCAGATATGGATATCAAATACTAGGTGAAATGGGGAATGTTGTAATACATCAAGTGGCCACTTAAACCAGCCAATGACAGGTCATAAGCCCTGTAAACGCCTAGATATCCATATTCCCTTCCAAATTTCTCGTCCCTGCCCTGTTGAGATGTCAAATTGTACTTATGACCGCGCTTAAAAAACACACATATTTAGCGTGTCTTATGACAGACTGTACAGTTTTCTGAACAAGAAACTATACAGTTTTCGGTCCCGCCTTCGCCTTCGCCGGATGACAGTAAATACCAGGGTTGCTGTGTCCGTTGCCTCACCCCTGTGTTTCTTACAAAGTCAAACCACCGCACGCCTAATATTCTTCTTCTCAAAATTCAGAAGTCTGCTATTTTGGGCCCTGGTTAGGTGCCATGATTCGCAGCCATAGAGGAGAACAGTTAGTTGTGATGCGGGCGTTATTAAGGCTGGATTTTGTTTCAACCGAGTAAATATTATATTATATCGTTTGTTTAATTGTCTTGTGCGTTCATAGAAAATTTGGACTGCAAGCCTGTTACAAAACGACAAGCACAGAAAACACGTCCAAACAGGCAGGTCCACAGATTATATACTTGGCAGGTCTCTACTGCCGAATGAAGAAAACCAGCCAAAAGTACGACCCGTTGTAGGAAAACAATAATTAAATATTAAATTATTATGGTACACCTAAGTTTTTTTTCGCCACAGACTTAGGTAAACGTACTATCTTCAATTCGCGGTATAAATTATTTCTCAAAACACAGGTTATGTTAACGAATGTACCTAAAAAAGTGTGTTGATTTTGTATGGGAACAGAATGTCATTACAGTAATTCCTGGAATAAACTAACTTCTGTATATTAACGGAAAAGAATTATTGTTCTTTTTTCTACGTACACACGTCATTAAAAAGAAAGAAATATTTGTCATTATTACCTAAATAAATTACTACCTTACTAAGAATGATTAAACTCTGAATGCGATGATAGGCCAGTAAAATATTTTGAAAATATAATACCCTTATTAGATGTATTTCATTTTATATCCCTGCAGAGATGAGGTAGATTTTTTTCAAATTCAGGAATATGAATTTTCGAGCGTTTACAGGGCTTATGGCTAAAATGCATTAGTAAATAAAGACAGATTAAAGCAGGTTGAAGAATTTGTATATTTGGGAAGTATGTTTACAAGAAACGGAAATGTGGATAAGGACATTGAGAGAAGGTTTAGTGCCGGAAACAGAGTTAATGGTGCCTTGAAATCGATAGTGGCAAATAAGAACTTATCGAAAGAAGCAAAATTAGCAGTACACAACAGAGTTCTGGTACCAACCCTTATGTATGGTAGTGAAGCGTGGTGTTGGAAAAAAGGATGAAAGTAGACTGAATGCTGTTGAAATGTCATCTCTGCGTGGTAAGACTATGAATGATAGTTGTACAAATGTCGAAATTAGAGCAGGGTGCAAGGCTGAGATAAGCATTATCGACAAAATTAAGAAAGGGCTTTTACGATGGTTTAGTCATGTGGAGCGAATGAGTGATGAAAGAACGGCTAAAAGAAGTTTAAATGCAAGTGTGCCTGGATGTAGAGGCCGAGGAAGGCCAAGAAATGATCAAGTACGACAAGTACTTGAGAGCGGACATGTGAAAAGTCGGAACAATCAGCGTGTGTGCATGAGAAGATGTATGAATGTAGAGAAAGTGTGTCAGAACAGAGTGATATGGCGTTCTATCCTCTCTGCCTACCCCTACGGGAAAACGGCGTGATGGTTAGTTAGTTATCACATTCTTCTAAGAATTATTATAACTCACCCGTTGACCATTCTCGATGCTATTTGTTTAGGTATAATTATTGAATACAATAATCGTAATTATTATAACTATTAGGTATTCTACCTGGCTTAGTTTGTTTAAAACATATATTTTCTAGTCGGTTACGAGCTTCGAGGAATAACTAATATACATAATACACCGTGTTACAAAACTAGATGTACAAGCGAGACCCCACTGAATCTACATACGTCATATTAGGAGTCGATTTTGAAGCATAATTTTTTTTATTTGACTCACGGTTTTCGAGAAAATAAGTTTTTTTTTTTTGTGAGAAATTCTCACAAATTGTTATCAAATATAATTTATTTAGTCAAATTAATGCGATCTCAGGCGAATGTGTGGTAAGACTATGTATGATACCTAGGTGTACAAATGTCGAAATTAGAGCAGAGTGCAAGGCTGAGATAAGCACTATCGACAAAATTAAGAAAGGTCTTTTACGACGGTTCGGTCATGCAGAGCGAATGGATGATGAAAGAACGGCTAAAAAAATATATGACGCGACTGTGCCTGGATGTAGAAGTCGAGGAAGGCCGAGAAAGACATGGCATGATCAAGTAAAACAAGTGCTTGAAAGTGGGCATGTAAGAAGTCGGAATAATCGACGTGCGTGCATGAGAAGATGTATGAATGTGGAGGAAGCAAGAGAGGATGTTTCTATCCTCTCTGCCTACTCCTTCGGGGAAATGGCGTGATGGTTAGTTAGTTAGTAAACTACCCATAGTGAAAACCGAATTTTAATAAGAATTCGTGGAATTTTACTCAATCTGCGGTAGGTAGGTAGCCTCCGGTTATCTCCGGATGCCTCGGGAGAGCCTGAACCCGAGCTGCCTCTTCTTTGCGCCTGCAGGATCCCGCCGTCCTGGCAGACCGTCGGTGACCATCCTGCGGCTGTGTTCGGCGGAGCTGATGGATGCGGGCCTGACGTGGGAGGAGGCGAGAGAGCTGGCTGGTGACAGGGTCTCCTGGAGGGATCCAGTGATGTCCACATGCTCCACATAGGAGCGAACGTGGCGAAAGAAGAAGAAGAAGGTAGGTAGGTACTTATGAACGCTTTTACGGGAAGAAAAATTTGTTTTTTATAGCTCAGATTCAAAAGTCATATTACACATTCGACTGCTAATATGATGTAGATTCACCAGTCTTCGGGGTGTACCCGATGGACGTAGATTCACTGGTTTCCCGCTTGTACATCGAGTTTGGTGACACGGTGTATACGTATAGTTATTATTGAAGGCAAAATGACATGGTGACGCATCTAATGATCTAATGTTCGTGACGTGTTCACAAAATTCGCTGAACACTCTTCTGATATAAATTTTTATATCTAGGCGATAAAACAGAATTTTTATTTTGCATTGTCAATTTACTGAAATTTAAAAAAAAAAAATCGGCGTGCGTGCATAAGAAGATGTACGAATGTGGAGAAAGCGAGGGAAGAGTTCCAGGACAAAATGGTGTGGCGTTCCATTCTCTCAGCCTTTCGGGGAAACGGCGTGATGATTAGATCCACGGCCGAATCTCCATACAATTGTAGTCCTCGATTTCATCCCTGAAATTTAGCAGTGCAATGATCTTTTCACACGTTTTAGATCCAGAAGCACGCTTCTTTACACACGTGTATTCTTATTACTTTAATCATTTATATATTTATTTGCTACTTCTTGTGGAACGTGGAGCTGCGGGACGTGGACTTGGCTTGGGAGGACGCACGGGAGCTGGCTGCCGATCGCTTGGCCTGGAGGCAGTTTGCGAATTCCATATGCTCCACATAGGGAGCGGATATGGTATGATTATGATGATGACTTCTTGTGGAAAGCGAGAAAAATATCATGGTTCTAGTCTCTAGTGCTGCGTTTCAGAGAGAAAATCATAGACTATGATTGTATGGAGAACCGGCCGCAGTCACGTGGAACGGTTTTAATCACTTAATACGAAGGAAGAGCGCATATTTTTCTATTTTTATTGCATGAAATTTTACTAAAGTATTTTGCGTTTTGCAAAATGGAGATTTTAGGTGCTCTTTTACGGAAAATAAGAAAATAAAACCAAAAAAAATGGTTCCCTAATTCCCTAAAATATTGGAATTTCATCATCAAGGACGTTAAAGGTCTTCATGAGCTCGTATGTGGCCACCCGAAGTAAGTTAGTAGTACCTAGTACCTACATAGTATTTCCTGAGAATTGGATTATATATCAAAGTATTGGCGAGGGGCTAAAGCTAGAAATTTCCGTTTTCACTAATCGTCTAAAACTAATTAGCATTGTCCCGACTAGGTCAGGTGCCGCCCTAGGGGTAGAAAAGTATAAATACCATTGCAAATGGCGTTTAATTACCAGTCGCCATGTGCCTTTCGAAGCGTTCAGAAGATGCCAATTCTCCCTCCGACCAGCAAGAAGAGATCATGGACGTTGTAGCAGATGAGGGTCTCGTATCACGCGAAGAAAGGACCGCGCAGATAAACAGGATGTTGGATTATCTAAAAAGGGTCATCGCCGTGCGAAGAGCTAGAGGATTCGAAACCGCGATCCGGGCGCGCTGGGCTAAAGATGGACCTAGTCAGGACAGTAATAATATCTGAAAACGAAGTGGGAGGAAAAAAAAGGCCCTTATCAGGGCCGCAAAAATTTTATATAATCGACTATCGGCTAGTGGCTAATGTACTTGTTTCTATGTACTTGTTTCTTGTACTGTATGCCAATACAGTGTGCTATGTGTGCAGTGTGCTATGCCAGAAACGCCTAGTTAATACAGAAGTTTCACCTGGAGTCCTGCCTGGGACCAAATGCTGGACTAAAAGTCGCAAGCGACACTTCGGAATGGTGAGTGATTTTCCAACGTCTACGGTGATCTATCACTCGCCATTTCGAAGTGGCACATACGACTTTTAGTCCAGCACAGGGTCCCGTGAGTGGATTTTCTACCGAGTTTATTTTAATAATATAATTTTTACCTAGTGGGTTATTAAGAAAAGTATTTATTTTTTTATAAAACGCTTGTAGAATGCAATTCTTTGTGAATGCAGAAAAAAAAACAAAATCACAAATCCATTGGGGCTATCCATATTAGATAATTAGTCAAGTAAATAATACCTACAAGGTTTTATCAGTAAATTGGTTTTTATGTAATATTGTTGCTATTTCAGTTTTTTGGGCAGATTCTTGTTCAGAAAACTGCACAGTCTGTCAAAAGACATGCTAATTATGTGTATTTAAAAATTAAAAATACTGGGAAAAAAAAGGAAAAAAAAAAAAAAAAACTTATGAGCGAGATCATAAGTTAGTATCGTATGTTTGCACACAGAAAATTGTTAATATGGCTATGTACACTTGTTATTCGTTTTTTACCTTTTTAAAAGCATTCAATACATCCATATCTATTTAAACGCCTACATAAAAAAACATTAACAGTTTTCAGACTGCACAGGAAACTGTGCCCGTATAAAGCTAGCTTTACGTTGTTTTTTTGCAAAAATAATCCTTCTATTACTGTGATATTTTGTAGTAGTAGTAAGGTGTGCATGTGTAGGTAGAGAGCTTTTGTTTGAATAGTATATCATTATGGTACATTTTAGGTAAAAATCGAATTCTGATCCAGTGTAATATGCGCCTTAAGCTGAGTTGAACTGTTTTGTTGCTGAAAATAAAAGTGCTATAAATAATTATTGCTAAGCGAAGCTGACACAATATAGTTTATAGATGATAATATAATTTTAACATACCGTAATTTATTTCGGCAAAATGTTACGCTGCGTGGTCACACTTTCCATTTTTTCAGTTTTATTTTCCAATGTTTCAGGACAAAGAAAGGCGTTTAATGTAGAACGCCTTCTACCGCAATGTAAGTTCATGTTTTTTTTTTTTTTAATCTTAGGGCCTGTTTATGCAGATAATGCGTAGGTAATCATTCTAGCGAATAGAAAATAATAGAAGTAAACGGAATAAATAAATTTAGAAGACACCTTTGAAGTAAAATACTAATTGCATAAGAACCTAAAAATGTTATTTTAACTAACTGACTAACCATCACGCCATTTCCCCGTAGGGGTAGGCAGAGAGGATAGAACGCCATACCACTCTGTCCTGACAGACTTTCTTTGCTTCCTCTACATTTATACATCTTCTCATGCACATACGCCGATTATTCAGACTTTTCACATGTCCACTTTCAAGTACTTGTCGTACTCGGTCATGCCATGTCTTTCTCGGCCTTCCTCGGCTTCTACATCCAGGCACACTTGCATTTAAACTTCTTTTAGCCGTTCTTTCATCACTCGTTCGCTCCACATGACCAAACCATCGTAAAAACCCTTTCTTAATTTTGTCGATAATGCTTATCTCAGCCTTGCACTCTGCTCTAATTTCGACATTTGTACACCTATCATACATAGTCTTACCACACATAGATCGCATTTCAACAGTATTTAGTCTACTTTCATCCTTCTTTTTCCAACACCACGCTTCACTACCATACATAAGGGTTGGTACCAGAACTCCTTTGTGAACTGCCAATTTTGCTTCTTTCGATAAGTTTTTATTTGCCACTATCGACCATTAACTTTGTTTCGGGCACTAACCCTTCTCTCAACGTCCTTATCCACATTTCCGTCTCTTGTAAACATACTTCCCAAATATACAAATTCTTCAACCTGCTTCAATCTTGTCTCCATTTACTATAATATCACATACGGTCATATTCACAATAATGAATAATAAAATGTTATTTTATTATTCATTATTATTAAAGTACGTAATAATAGTTAGATTCAATATATAAACAAAATAGGTAATCAAATTAATATTGACTCATAAAAGTCGTCGACGAACCCATTTTTTTCTTAATAACCCCAAGAAGTAGGAATATAATATCCTATCATTATAGGTACAGTTTAATACAGGCTTTTATAACTCTAATCGTCCATGCGCTTGGTAGCTGCAAGACGAATTATTATAAAATGCTTACCAGTACCCAATTCAGGTTAGAAGTAAGTTTGATATTGTAATCTAGCCCCAATCAATAAATGTAAATAATTATTATATAATATTGATATCAGTGGAAATTAGCTACTTAGCTTGCTTGCTAAATTGTTTAACTTTGCACTACATAGATTTATTTTTTAATTTACCCATTATGATTACTACTTAACTTGTTTACTTAATTGTTTATTTTGCACTACCTAGATTCATTTTTAATTACCTACTATAATTACTAATTATATTATGTATATTTTAGCGTAATCTCCCTCACCAAGCACAAGAGCCTGTCTTTTTTATTGGTGAGGTATAGCGTTAAGTTCCAATATTGTACCTACAATTATGTCTAAGTATTGTATTATTTTATTTGTAAAAATATGAAATAAATATTTAAAAAAAAAAAAAAAAAACTAATGTTCCAATCGTTCATGCGCTTTGTAGCTGCAAAATAAATTGGAGTTGAGCCCCATCGGTATTTCATAACTTATTTCTCATTAAAATCGTGTCGCGACCATACAGATTATTTTTAATTAAATACGTTAGGTGGAGAGCTGAAATTTCAGCTGTCCATGCGCTTTGTAGTTGCGAGACAAATTGGATTCCAGCACTTCATCTACGTATACCAGACGAAATCCACCAAAAACTCAAAATCGACGATTTGTGGGTTACGATATTATACGTAGGAGGCGTCGATTTAAAAAAAAAATTACGAACTCCATTCCTTCGCATGTAACAGAAAAAAATGCTAGTGTAACATAATATTTCACCTAGGTTACCTCGAAAACCTCTCTGCTGAATTTCCCGCCAACGCTACGGACGTCTTGCGACTTTTCCTGTTCCACCCTGGCGAGTCCACCTTCACCATCTTCAACATCAGCGAGGTTCCTCGGCTTCTGGAAGACCAGCGCTTCTTCAGGGACCGCAAAACCGTCATCTTCTCCCCGGGGTACCACACACCGCCCGACTCCCCCAGGGCCATGTTCATAGTGGCGGGGTACCAGAAGAAGGGAGGCTACAATGTGATAGTGTTGGATTGTCTGGCGCTGACCAGCCATACATTGTACTTAAGGTAGGATATTCAATTAAAAAATATGTAATAAAACAAAACTGTGACGTTATTATAATTTTTTGTCGTCAATTTCTATTATTGAGCATCTACTCGGCAGATGACAGGATATCGCGCAAACGAAATCATTAAATTCTCGTAATATTTGACATACATCATAATGTATACAGGGTTATTTTTTAGTCAGTTAACAAAAAAAAACCCTGAATTTCAGTATCGTTAATAGAACCCATTTCAATAAAAAAACATGTCCTTTCTCAAATAAAAAAAAGAAAAGTGCACCCAAATAATTCCTCAGAAATAGTAAAGACTTGGTCACCCCTAGGCGGAGCGTCCGGCCACCCCCCCCCCCCCCCCCCTTAATGGGACGGGACTGCGCGAGCGGCGTGCGCACCCCCACCGCGCGCACTCCCTCCCCTCGTCGCACTTACCCTTATGCGCCGCGCATGAACTCAGATGACCAGCTGTGAATAGGGTGTGCGTAATTTGTAAAAAATATAGGAATAAAAATAATAAATCGTAAAAATAAAAAGTATTTTTTTTTATTGAAATGGGTTCTATTAACGATACTGAATTTAGTTTTTTTTTTGTTAACTGACTAAAAAATAACCCTGTATATATCAAACTTGCAGCAAATTATCATGCTAGTTTGCTGCAAGTTTGATTACAACCTAAACAAGTTATCTCTTTCAGAAGCGCCACGGCGACTCGGCTTATTGGGAAACGTCTAGGGGGTGTTTTAGCCGAAGTCATCCAGGAGAAGGATAGCCGTCTAAGTCTCGACAATCTTGAGCTGGTTGGGCACAGTTTAGGCGCTCACATCCAAGGATTCACCAGCAAAAGTTTCAAGAAACTTACAGGCAAAAAGATCAAACATTTGGTGGCTCTAGACCCAGCCGGGCCTTGTTTCTACGAAGCGGAAAGTAGCGACCGCGTGGATAGAGAAGATGCGGACTTTGTACAAGTATTACATACAAATGTGGAAGGCCTAGGACTAGCCGATGCAATCGGCCATGTTGATTTCTATATAAATGGCGGACGGAAACAGGAGTTTGATATGAATGAGATGTTCGACGGCTTTACGTATTTTTACTTTGATTACAGTCACTCGAAGGTGGTGAAATTTTGGATGTCTGTTGTGTTACACCCATCAAGTATGTTCTTTTGTTTCTCTTTTTACTTTCTACTTCCTCCAGATAGTAAAATAATTAGTTCACACTTTGCAACAAGTTTGATGTTAGTATTATGGTTACCTCTTGTGAGTGATGTTGCTTTATGTGGGATGCACAGAGAGAAATGAACTTATACTTACAGTTTCTAGTGCACATTTATTACGCAGACATGAAATGAAATACAATGAAAACTTAACTAATTAAACTACGATTGACATGAGTTATGAAAATATAAAAGTACGAAATGAATTTAGATTGGCACGCGACAAGAAATTTGTACAAAGTAACGTGGAGTCACGACGAAGGCTAAAATGTTTCTCGTCGTTGTTCGATAGCGTTCGGCGGAGTTCGGTAGATATTGCTTCGTCCCGCGTCGCACGCGTGCAGTATTTCTTCCGCCAGAGTATCAATTTGTTTTTGTCTCTCCCCTTTTTTAGCCTAGGTAAAATATTATGATGAAATGGATGGCTGTGAACTATAAACAAACCCTAATAGCCTATCGTTCCAGATTTCATCGGAATACAATGCGACAATGTAAACGACGATTAGAAAATACTTTTCAGAAAATCGTTGTGTTTTTTTTTATTTTCTATTTCATATACCCAGGGTGGGACTGCCAAGTTTTTTAACAAGGGGCTCGCGGGGGGAGGTTGTTGAGAGGGGGGTTTCGTGGGATCTGGGAGGGGGAGGGGGAGGAGGGGGGGGGGAGGAGGGGGAGGTGTATCACTTTTGTTCTTTAACTATCCAAAAAACTAATTTACATAATAATGAAAAACGAATAAAAATACTTAATATGCACATCAAACGACAAAATATAGATAATGACTTGTTTTTTTACGGTAGAAAATTTTATAATTCAACAAATGTATATACAAAAAATATTAGGTTGCAAATGCGTACCCTACCTACCTCAGATTTCAATAGTCGAAGTGTTCCAAGATTGGCGCAGAAAGAAAATTTCAGGTTGATTAAAAATGTTTAACTATATTTATGACAAAAAAATATTAACAACACGTTGATATGATCCAGTCGTTTTTAATTAAAATTTTATTTTCATATTTATACACTTACATACACATCTTCCAGAGTATTTAAAAGAGCTATGCATTCCAGTATAAACTAGCTGAAAGACTTCTCACACTTCGATCAGCTACATTCTACAGCTATAGGCAGGGTTTTAGTACCGATCCGTAATCAGCGCACAAAAATTTGGAGAGCGCGCTTTTGCGGTTGCGGGCCCTGTGGCTTGGAATGCTCTCCCACCAGAAGTGCGCAACTGTGAGAGTGAAGTGATGTTTCGAAAGAAACTTAAGACCTATATGTTCTCAAAATCTTTTTGATTAATTTTGATAATGGTATTTTCTACTCAGAAATTGAGTTTTCACTCACTTTAAATTTCCGAGCCGTTAAATTCAATATTTGAAGCGCCCTTGAGGTATATTTATACGAAAACGGCGCTATATAAATTATCCTTAATAATAATAATAATATAATCTTCAATGTTAAGTTTATGTGTAACAGGTCGTTGAATCGCTTTAAAAGGAAAGTATATAGGCGAAAGGTAATGCAACCTTCGAATTGTTTACTTAGACCTTTCTATCGGCCGATAGTTTAGTCGGATAAGCTTTTAAAATTAATGCACGTGGTTGGTATGTTTCTTCATACTGATTAAAAAGCCCCGATTAATCTATCGGCCGATAGAAAGTCTGTTGTCTGCGGAGTCGCTTTTATGATGAACAAAAAAATATTAATCTTCTATTTTCAATGTACCTAATTATAGTGAAAAAAAAATGAAACCGTGCTTTGTGCCTAATCTTTTAAACTGATTAAATTGTTGATTTACTAGTTTTATAGTTTTATCAAGTTTACTCATAAAAGGCAATTCAGGGCTTGATTTATTTTCATTAACGACAATTGCAAATATCGAGATCCATGCAATACATAATTATTGGTCAAACCAATATGGACATTTTACATGATCACGCAACATAGAGCAACCCGATGAAAATTGTCAACTTTAAAATCAGATTGTTAAAATCTGATTTTTTAACTACAACGTTGGGATAATTTTTGAATAATATTAAACTATTAACTAACCTAACTAACCTTCCACGCCATTTCCCCGAAGGGGTAGGCAGAGAGGATAGAACGCCACACCACTCTGTCCTGGCACACTTCTCTTGCTTCCTCCACATTCTTACATCTTCTCATGCACGCACGTCGATTATTCCGACTTCTTACATGCCCACTTTCAAGCACTTGTTTTACTTGATCATGCCATGTCTTTCTCGGCCTTCCTCGATTTCTACATCCAGGCACAGTCGCATCATATATTTTTTTTAGCCGTTCTTTCATCATCCATTCGCTCTACATGACCGAACCATCGTAAAGACCTTTCTTAATTTTGTCGATAATGCTTATCTCAGCCTTGCATTCTGCTCTAATTTCAACATTAGTGCACCTATCATACATAGTTTTACACACATTCGCCTGAGAGATCGCATTTCAAACTGCATTCAATCTACTTTCATCCTTATTTTTCCAACTCCACGCTTCGCTTTCCTTCATAAGGGTTGGTACCAGAACTCCATTATGCACTGCCAATTTAGCCTCTTTTGATAAGCACTTATTAGTTACTACGACTTTAAGGCACCATTAATTCTGTTACCGGCACTAACCCTCCTTTCAATGTCTGTCCTTGTCCATATTTCCATCCCTAGTGAACATGCTTCCCAGATATACAAATTCTTCCACCTGTTTCAAGCTATCGCCATTTACTACAATCTTATGTACACTTAGTCATATTCACATTTCTTTCAAATTTCATTAATAGGTCACTCTCCTTGCCCACATCGTAAACCTTTTGTTACAAAGGCTGCATTCTTCTTCGCTATTCAAAGAAGCATGAAGTCATCGGCAGTACAAAAACAACTAACTATCCATACCATGTCATTCTCGCGCCCACGCCCATATTTTTTAACTATTTCATACAGTTATCCATGTATATGTTAAACATTAATGGTGGTACATCACACAATCCTAGTTTGACTCCTTTAGGTGAAGTCAATAACCACGACTGTGAATTTTTCCTTTTACCCTTATTTGACACGCTACACTGTATTTGTACAAGGAAGCAATGTTTTATGCGGACAAGGTTTGTCGTTCACTCCATACTCAGATAAGGCCATCCATAGCTTATTTCCTATCAACTCGATCAAATGCTTTTTCGCATAGTCAACAAAAGCGCAGAAAAAAGCTTCCGGTTTTTTTTTGCCAAAAACTTCTAAGACAAATTGCGTTTAACGCAAATATTTAGATCCATTTAACATCTGCTCATTCATAATATCACTTTTGAAACATCCCATATTTTTCCTTATTGCTTATCAATTTTTGACTTTATCAGATACAGTTAATTGCTTATATTATTAAGTTTATTTTAACGCTTTTTCATGAAAATAGCAAAGTTATGTAAAAAGTTCTGGTAATATTAGAGGACTTTCAGTACAATATACAATAAATAAAACCAAATTATTATTTTTCTTCAAGTGAAAGAACGAAATCAGTTAGCAAAATAACCGTTCCTCGGAGTTTATGTAGCACGTGAATATTCCTTTTTCGATAAAAACCCCTTTCCTAGACTGCTTTAAAGACTATCAACGCAACGTTTTTTTCTCTATATTTAATAACTCTACCGATTTTTTCAACAAGCTAAACCGCGATTTTAAGATTGTTTAGTGTGATAAAAATACGGATGAATTTGACGATTATGTACGCGAACAAATGTTTCATTGTACCCCTACCACTGTCTCGGCTTATGTATTATAATTTTTATTGTTATTGTTTCCATTCACCCAAACCATCCAGAGTATCGGCCCAAATTAACAGTTGTAGGGTATGTTAGTTTCTACCCCGATCATTATTTATTTAGTAATTACAACCACCGTGTGTGGAGACCGGTATCCCGCCTCGCCAAGGCCCCCATCCCAGACATCCACCGTGCATCCGCGGTCTTTTAGTTCATCAATGGAGGGGAGATTAGGGAAAACAGGGGGAGGGGCGTATTCGTATGATCGTTGCAGCATACTCTATATTTTTCCTATCTGTGACACTATTTTTCATTTCGTCCTCTGCCGTTTTTTTCACAATTCCTATACGAATGTCCAACCTCTATCCTTAAAAGACACAATACTTTGGGTTTAGGGATGGTGATTTATGGGCAAGTGAACAGTATTCGGAACAAAACAAAATTGGTATTCAAGATGATACACGAATTTATAACATATAAAATTTTATTTTTTGAAATAGTTTTATTTTTTTTTTTACCTTAGAACAGCCATAATTTATGTGTATTACCTCCTAATTCCAAATAATTGGCATATCTTTTGGACCCGTACCTAAATGAGAAAGTGCACCGCGAATCTTTGGATTCTGCCATCCATATAAACACCTACACTACCTATGATACCATAGAATTTTACCATCGTTCCATATTCTCATTGCACAGTCGTTGCACTCTTCAACAGCCATTTAATTTCAATCATAGTTTCCAATGCAGACAGCACAGATAATGTTTTTCATTTTTACTGTGTAACTGCCAAGTTTGCTAGACAGAGAGACCGTATTCTGAAGATTGAGACCTGTTTCCGTTGATGTAGAAGTCGATTGTTACGACTGCGTTCATTAGTGCACTGGAACCTCCGTTTGTATGGATTACCTGCTAGATAAAAACATAATGACTGGAATTATGAAACGAGATAATCTACAGGCCATTAGGTATCCTGTACATGGTCAATGTCAAACATTTAGCATAACCATCATCCAAATTGCGATGTTTATATATTGACATGCATTTATTTTCAAAAATTTAAAGACATGTTCGATATGGTACTAATAATAGGCGTTTCATCGTTTTAGAATCTTAGTTCAAAAATATAATGTAGGTCATAAATAACTATTACGTAGTTAATTTAGATGAACTTAAGATATTAATATTAATAACGTATTGCATTATTTTTCTGGACATTGGGTTAAACAATCATTGCGAACCAACGTTCCGGACGTGGTATTTTAATGAGCAATGTTATCGCTTACAACGTAGTATACTTCGATTTCTGATAAATCTAAAGAGAAGTGTAAGAATGTGATCTAAAAGACGTTAAACATAGTAATTTAGTTAGTATACGGTTTCATTCGTCGCTTAGTACATATTATCACGTTAGTGATCTTTAAGAAATATAATAGATCATAGCTGGTCTAAAATTTAACTTTATATAAATTGAAATGGTATGTTATAATTAAATATCTAGTGTGTACAACCTATACATTGCATCAGATGACAATCAATAGCTTTTGCAGAAACGGGTAAATATCCATGAATTTTCGAATTGATACCAAGCTTCTTAAGACTCAGAAACACGACTATAATGTGCAATAAAATTTTATCAAAAGCACAAATTATACTGAATACAAACTGAAATCGCAATTGACATCGTGGTTAGCACATGCTGTAATACAACTGTGAGTCTTTTTGAATCAGCATTCTACCGAAATTTGACAACCATGGAAACCGCGATTTAGAGATATTTAAAAGAGATACTAGAATACGGAATACTGAGCGACTATGTAATTTAACACAAGCTCGAGATGTGTCTCTACCACAATTCTCCGCTTAATGTATGCGGCCTGACATGGTTTAGGCATGCACTCAAAACAACCAAGAGAAACGGCCTCAAATGAACAAGGGGAGAAAAAACGATCGAAACGCATAAATAAAATTACTGTAAAACACTTCCTCGATCGACTCATTTAACTTTTTAAAAAGCAGAAATTTGTTATAAGAAAGTACAACTTTACATTCAGAGTGGTGAATCTGTTTGACAGCCACATCATAAGCTTATTTGATATCAGTTATTCACTAACGTGCATGCCACGTCAGAAAGGCAACAAGTTGTGTATTAGCAAAAGACTATTTTACAGGACCTGGTTTGCGTCCACATGACTGAACAATTCTCATTCATCTTAATCGTTAGCTCCCTATGTGGAGCCATATGGAATCCACACCCATGCCGCCAGCTGTCGTGGATCGATCGCCAGCTCCCGTGCAACCTCCCAAGTCCAAGTCCTGCAGCTCTGACGCAAACTGCCGACGAAAGGTGTCAACAGTGGACGACCACTGACGCGCGAGAACCTGATGCTTTGTAAAATAGGCAACGCATGGTTAAGGCTCTCGGGAGGCATACGTAGTATAATTGTCCTACCAGCCGAAACGCCTCGCCGATGACATTCAGATACAAGGGTCGCTGTGTCCGTTCTACCTCACCTCTGTATTCCTTACAAGTCAAACCACCGTACACCACCGGCATATTCTTCGCTAAGACACCTATTCTCAAAAATCCAGAATTGCATCTGCGTCTTAGGTGCTGGTTGGGTAGCCACGCTTCGCGCCATAGAGGACGAACAGGTCAACCTGATGCAGGAGTTATAAAAGCGGCCAATTCGTTTTTTTTTTTAGCTCCTAGGAATTATTAATTAATTTATGAATGCTTTCATAATCTTCTCGATTCCGGCGTGTCATAATCAACCAAGGAATAATTGCGCTTTTTTGTTGCCGCTTACCTTACATACGGGAGTCCAAGAACCGTGCTTGGATCCAACACCACTATATTATGCAGCCCTCTGCGCTGGTACGTCTGCACCAGAGTCCTAGTGGTCTCCGAGTCCGTCCCCTCCCAGCCCGGGGCAGTACAGCAAGGTCCGGAAGTCGGCCCTGAAGACTTGGTCCTCGAGCAAGGAGGCAGCCCTGCTAATGTTGTACACGTGGTGAGCGAGCTGCGATCCTGTGAACAGACGCAGTCGCAACAGGTCTGTATTCGCAGAGGGGGAAGATATTGTGATGTCCAGTACTGGCAGATTACCTGCAAAGAGTACGATAGATTAATCAAAGAAGTTCCTACAAAACTAACTATGGTTTTCATGCCCCATTGTCTCGTTTGTGTCGTATTGTAAACTCAAGACGGGATCTGGACTTGTTCGGTGTAAGTCTATCAAGATTTAAACATTCACTGAAGTAGACCCGATCCTGTCTTGAGTGTGTCCACATTTTATTTTAACTGTCTTAGCTTCACCAATAATGTTCTATCACTTATTTTTACTGCTTGTTATCCCTATTATGCTTATTTATGTATTTAAAATGGATTTTTTCCGTAAATAAATAAATCAAAATAAAAATAAAAGAAGATATTGAATTGTGATAATTTAAAACTACATTTCGTGTATTTTTAGTGAAGTTTTGTTTACGGTGAAATCTGTGGTAATTGCTCTGTAAGCTTTACTTAAATATGCATTTATTTATATAATATAAATACATTTTTAAAGTAAACAAATAATTATGTAATTTTAACTTACAGTTTACTAAATAACTCTGGTCGTTTCAAAAAGAATTATTTCTTCCATGTACAAATGTGACCCAAAAAAACACATTTGAAATAAAAAATATACAACTTCATCTTGTTTTGCTACCTCTGCATTCTCCTAAACTTCCTCGCTGAAGGACCGCCTCGTATAATGTCCTACTACAAGCACATTTTTACGCGTACGGTGGCGTTCACGCAAACGCAGAACGATACGCAGTGCGGAGTGGGGCTACATGTATAGATAACATTCACAATACTAACCAATTCCTCTAGGTCTAGATGAGTGTTACTGTGTGCCGGTCGGTACTGCACGCCGGTCGATACTGCATGCCGTCCGGTACTGCACACCGGTCGGTACTGTGTGCCGTACGGTACTGCACACCGGTCGGTACTATGTGCCGTCCGGTACTGCACGCCGGTCGGTACTGCACGCCGGTCGATACTGCATGCCGTCCGGTACTGCACTCCGGTCGATACTGGATGCCGGTCAATACTGCATGCCGTCCGGTACTGCACACCGATCGGTACTGCACGCCGGTCGATACTGCACGCCGGTCGGTACAGCACTCCGGTCGGTACTGAACGCCGGTCGATACTGCATGCCGGTCGATACTGTAAAACTCTCCTCTAACCCATTATTCATTAAACTCTTATCATGTTTCATAATCAAGAAATTCACTGAATGTATCAATGATCATAATATTATTATACTTATTCGTAAAAAAAATATGTTATAATCACTGCCTACCTTGAATATTGATAATGATACAAAAGAACACAATGAGGAATTTGACAATTATTTTTAATTGTTTAAATATAGTGTGCTTTAGCGGATATGATATATAATAATAATAATAAAGATGATGATGATGATTTAACAAAGCCAATAACTATTTTATAATTTTTAGTGCTTGATTGAAGACACAATTTTTCAGAGATCTGCATTTACGCTCCGTATTTCCCATCAAGAATCGCCGCTGAACGGGTTTGAATAAAATTGCTTACAAAAATATTTAAAGCTCAATAATACAAATCACCCAGTCTTAGAAAAATCACTTTAGGTTTTTATGATCTTACAAGGAATCTACCTAGGAGGTCGATAAATAATAAGATAGTTTACCTACCATTAAAACTCTCGTTATGTTGCCTCTCTCACTGATTTCATGGGAGAACCCTCCTTGTCCTCAAGTAGGTAGATAATAATCTGTTGTTATTTTGTTAATTTATTATTTTATTTTCATTAACGGTAAAGAAAGCCTTTTACACAATCAAAGTTTAAAAGAAAAGTTAATACAACTAAAAATAACTAGAGTGAAATAGGTAAACAAAGTGATGAAAGAGGTAAATAAAAACACATAAACTATAATAAATACAAAAAGAAAAATCATAATATTCATGTTTGCTTGAAATAAAAGGAACAAATAGTTAACATCATTATTCATCTAAGGTAAGGTGGATTTGAGCAAGTTTCCACGTAGAACAATCCTCTTACGCTGCGGTTACCAAATCTCAAATCTTTAAGCCATTCTCCATTACCACACCTCCTCTGGTCCACCTCTGCAACACTCCCACACTCCAGTCCCTTAAACTTCTTCCTATAAACTCCGGCATAGTACCAGATCTCCACAGACCGCTCGTGGCTTAGAACAAAACTAACAATTGACATAACTAGTTTGGGTTGCAGTCTTCCACCATTGATATAGTAGTCTACGTGTCCAATTGGTTTCATAATTCCCATATACCCGCCATTAGTGTGGATAATTTGGACGAATTCAGCGTCAGATTTGTCCAAACGGTGTTTTTGAGATACGGCTCCGTAGCACGGGCCAGCCGGGTCCAAACCTGAATGAAATTTACTCAAATTTAACCAACAAATCAATAAAAACAAAAGAATAATAAAATAAGACGAAAAACAGTCATTAAAATCATTGTATAAGGGCTATAATGATGGTAAAATATTTGCCTAGAATAATCAAAGATCAACAAACATCAGGATATCTTTGTGGTGGTGGCGAAAAAATCTGAACCCCACACATATTATTTTTGAAAAAAAGAACAATGAAGTTCTAAGAAACACCATAATTGCATGGAGAACCTGACTTGAAAAAGCGCACAGGAACTGACAGCCGATCACATGGAGGCAGTTTATGGAATCCATATTTATTCTCCACATCATAGGGAGCAGAAAAAATTATGCTTATGACAATCGTTCAATAATATATGTGTTAAAAATATGGATAAAATTTACAGACTTTCTTAAATAGGAACCTTAACAAAACCAAATCAAACTCATTGCACTACCTACCAGAAAGGCCAGAGCAACGTCTGCCAGGCTAGATTATAAAGTATATTTAAATTAAAAGATAAAATAAACCTGTGATATATGGGAGCTTTTGACCAGTGGCTTTAGCGAATTCTTTTCCGGCAAAGCCTAATATATGAGCCCCCAGGCTGTGACCAACTAATTCCACAGTGTCTATGTTAAGACCTCTCGACTTCAGAATTGCTAGCTGACTTCCAAGCTTTCGGCCAATTGCGGATGCTGCTGATACAGATCTAAAAATGATAGGTTTTATGTTAAGTACATAGTTGGATGAATAATGCTGAAAGTCATATATTTAATCTCTATATTATGTATTGCAGTTGTGATACGTTTCATGGAGAAATAACTATAAATAAATTGTGTAACCACATGATCATTTAGTGGGGTTGGGTGCACAGAAAGGAATGAAAGAGTATTTACAGTTTTAGTGCACATTTATTGCACAGAAGTTACATGCAAATGAAAACTTAACTATAAAAACTAAGATTGCCATGGATTATGAGATAGAAATGTACAAAATGAATTTAGATTGGAACGCAATTGGGCGGTAATAAATTTGTGCAAAAGTAACGTGGAGTCACGATGATGGGTCTAAAATGATTCTCGTGGTAGCTCGCAGTGTTCGGTGGTTGGTCGGTCAATTAGCGCCGTCTCGCGTACGCGCGCGTCAATCCGCCACAAAAACATGCATTTTTATCAATGTTTAAGAAAAATTCTAATTAAAATAGTATAAAACAGTAATTCTAAGTTTAATAAAGAAAGTCTTACTTGTAATATGTCGTGGATAGTAGGTGACACATATCCATCATAATGACGTTGTAGTCCCCAAGGGTAAGGTACAGTTTGGATACTAATTTTGCTGGATAAACAATGGAGTTTTGTATAAACCCGTTGGCGTAGATGGCAGTTTTATGTTTTAATTTGAAATGTGGATCCGAGAGCAGTTTAACTGATTCATTTATATAATACGTAGAGCCTAAAGTGGGGGAGTTGTGTTGGTCTCTGTAAAGGATCATTTTAACACTGGATACATCAGTTTCAGATATTGTACAGTTCGCTTTTTCAAAATCACCTGAAATTAACTCGAGTATAAATTTAGATAGTTTTAATTTGAGTTATTTAAAAAAAAAGATTAGTAATTGGGTGATTGATTGATAGGTAATCTTTAAGCGCATAGACCAATCTTAGGTTGATAATTTATGGTGAGTGAAAAGAAATGTTTGTGTTATTTCTATTTCTATTCACAAACTTCATGCTGCCGTACTGTTCAAAAAATTAAAAAGCGTTTATTTTTATTCCCCTCTGTTATAAGACCTCCTGACCTGTTGAGGTGGTTACCATAAAATAATGAATTAATTAATAATAGAATAGATAATTTCAGAGACACACGGGTGTGTTTTATTAAAAAATGTCAACCCAGATTGATGAATGCGTACATAAACCCTTATGAATGGTAGTGAAGCGTGGTGTTGGAAAAAGAAGGATGAAAGTAGACTGAATGCTGTTGAAATGCAATCTCTGTGTGGTAAGACTATGTATGGTAGGTGTACAAATGTCCAAATTAGAGCAGAGTGCAAGGCTGAGATAAGCATTATCGTCAAAATTAAGAAAGGGCTTTTACGATAGTTTGGTCATGTGGAGCGAATGAGTAATGAAAAAACGGCTAAAAGAAGTTTAAATGCAAGTGCACCTGGATGAAGAAGCCGCGGAAGGCCGAGAAAGACATGGCATGACCAAGTACATCAAGTACTTGAAAGTAGTCATGTGAAAAGTCGGAATAATCGGCGTATGTGAAGATGTATGAATGTGAGGAAGCAAAGGAAGTCTGTCAGGACAGAGTAGTATGGCGTTCTATCCTTTCTGTCTACCCCTACGAGGAAATGTTAAAAAAAGAAGGTTAGTTAGTTAGTTAGATTGATCAATGCGTACATAAAATATGTATGTTGCCCAGTGCATAGTGCTCAATGCCTTATAAATTTTAATTTTACGTACATTTAGGAAGCAATCCATCATCAGAAAACTCTGCCACAATATGTCTGTTAAAAATAGCAAATAAAATCAAAACACAGATAAATTTAAACTCCATGGCAAAATATTTAAATACAAAGCGGAAAATTTTAATTTGTTTTGTCAATGAGAACGCTGAGAGTCATGATCTACAAGTCTAGTCAAAATATGACAATTTTATTCAAATCTAATGCATTGAACATATTCATTTAGTCAAACTGTTACGTTCTCAATACTAATTCGTTATGATGGTAACTATGATGTAATTTTATGAAGAAGTATTGTTCATGTCGCGACAAACGAAATAATAAATTTAAATTTAATTTCTGGCGATAGTGGATATTAGAATTCTACTAATTGATAAGAGTCACATGAAAGTATCGTAAAAATATTAATTCGTATGCTTGGAAACATTGATTAATTAAACTTTTCTTTGCCAAAGTATCATAAGTTTCCAAAACATTATAAATTTAATTTCAATTAGGTAAGGCTGCTCCTAAAGCCAGCGTTGAAATAAATGTGTTTTCAAAATGAATTTCTGGATTTATTGACAGCCACAAAGCTTTAAAAAAAATCATCACCTTCAATCGACTATTTTCTAGGGAAATACCGTGACCGATTTTTAAAAATGTATGAATCAGGCAAGTATATGGGGGAAAAAAATTACAGGAAGCCCTCTTTTTGGCGTTTTTTTTCAATGATCAGGATAACTAAAAACCAAAAAATTTAATGTGTTTTCAGTTTTTTTTATTTTCTCCAATTTTTAAAATAAATATAGATACATACTTATCACTTTTTGATGTCAATGTTTAGAAAATTATCGCAGTCAAGGGTTTGTGCCTTCAAAATAATCACCTACTATGCCTTCAAATCCTCAGCAAATACCGCAGCTCTGACGCAAACTGCCGGCGAATCGTAAATAGTGACGTCGAGGACGCCGAGAACCTGATGGACTTGACTTGGGAGATGCGCGGGAGCTGGCGGCCAATTGCTTGGCCTGGAGGCAGTTTGTGGAATCCATATGCTCCACATAGGGAGCGGATATGGTATGATGATGATGATGATGCCTTCAATACAATTTACTTTTTCATACGTTTCAAAAAAATGTTGGAACACAAATTCTAAAAGCTTTCTGGAACCCTATTTATATGGAATAAGCATGCTTACACTGTCCTCTAAAAAGTTGACTCATGTGTTTAGCAATTTTTATTTTATTTATTATTGTACTTACATTTCTTTATTTTATTTATTGTTTTTAATCTTTATTTTTATAAACAAATCTTAAGTTTTTAATACATATACTGTGACGTACGTAAATGTTGAAATTTAAAATGGCGACATTTTCAATTTAAGACAAAAGATTGCTTTTAAGAACATGCGCTATTGCATGACTTTCGGTCGCTTCTCTATACAATTATAGTCCTCGATTTTCTCCCAGGAATTAAGCACTAAAGAAATTATTTTTCCACTCGTTTTCACACTTAATTTTTCAATATTTTATTAATAAAACTTTAAAAAATAAGTAATAAAAATAACATGCTTATTCTTGTCGTTATTTAAAAAATATTTTAAAAATCATAGTTCTAGTGTTACATAAAAAAATGGCCGTATATGTTTAAATGCAGCCCAAAGTAAAAAAAACTGTCAGTATAAAAAAAGATCTTAATAAAAAATGTCTCTCTCAAGATAATAAGGCGGTTGGTTTGAAGTAGACACGCAGTATATTCCATGGACGTTAGGCCTGGCTGCGGGCCCCATGAGCGCCGGCTTCGCTCCTTCTCCTTTGCACATCCTCATGTCAACAGCTGCGAAATTTGGACATTTAAGTCCTAAAAACTTATCCGGATACTTCAGGGTGAAATACCATAGATCTACGCATCTCTCGTGGCTGCTGTACGCGTTGGGTGGAACGAAAAACTCAGTCGGTTGGACCCGCCCGCCATTAATGTAGAAATCAACATGGCCGACTGGTTTCATAAGCCCCAAATATCCTCCATTTGTGTGGATTATCTGAACGAAGTCAGCGTCGGTTCTGTGGATCCTTCTATCAGATGGGACGTCCCTGTAGCATGGGCCAGCTGGGTCCAGCCCCACGATTCTCGGCAACTTTTTGCCGGTTATTTCGAAGTATCGCTTGCCAGCAAAGCCCATGATCTGAGCCCCCAAGCTGTGGCCTACTAGGTCCAACATTGTGAGGTTTAAGCCCATCTGAGACATCTTGTAAATTTGGTTTCCTAACGATTTGCCTATCCTTCGCACTGCAGTCACAGACCTGGAAGGGTTTGAAATATATTTTAATATACATACACAGCAGATGCAATGTTGTCTTGACTGTAAAATGATATGAAATTACGATGACCTGACTGTCATAGTTGTGAAGTCGATATCATCTGGGACCTGAATTTGAATTAAAATGGTATCTTCTTCTTACTCAGCCATCATCATTCCAATATTGGACAGCCTTTCCTCTTTTCCTCCACTCGTCCCTATCCCTGATCATGCGCCGCCATTGCGCTCCTGCCATATACTTGAACAAAATCTGAATATGACTAAGCTCACTTAACGAATATAACTTTCAGACTTAGACTGATCATCTTCCCTTTGTGTAAAGTCCTTCCCTTGCCTGATAAATACACAAGCACCAAGTGCAAAATTGCCTCTACTACAACACACTTTCTAACTTCGTTCAACTTCAAAAGAATGAAGATTCCAAATAAGACAAACCATCATCTCTCTCTCTCCTACCTCCACCTAATTGTGTAAAGCGCACCGCATTGCCATAAAAAAAGCAGCAAGTCATCACTTGTACACCAAGTGCAGTGTATCTTGATGTAAGTGTCTTATAAGATGATCAGTCTTACGCTTCAGTACCCGTCCAAGGTATCACACATGAAATATTAATATGAAAATCAGATGTAAATAAATATTTCATGTTGACCCCCTACAGTCTACACTACAGGAATCGAACATGCACGGTAGCCAAATGTGCCACCACTGAAATGGGAAATGTTGTAATAGTACATTGAGTGCCCACATAACTATGCAATGACAGGCCATAAGCCCTGTAAACACTTGTATATCCATATTCCCGTGCTTGGAAAAAGCTTCTTCATCATCTCTTGAGATGGCAAACAATCTGATGTACTCCCGTCATGAGTGAAATTCCAGATTAGTATGGAAGTATTTGGACATACTCAAAAAGGGGTTTATGATAAATTAGTTTCACTCAATGTATTTTAATAATTTAGCCACTCACTTTAGATAAAACTTAGAAATATGTGACGAAGAATCCAGCATCAACACATTATAATTCTGCAGTGCCAAATATGACCTGGTTATCACTCTCGAAGCGCCATTGGTGGCGTTCTGCGTGAAGCCGTGGGCGAATATGACGGTCCTCTGACGCAGGTTGAAGAACGGATTAGTGAAGAGGAGTGTCGCATTGCGAATGGAATATGCAGCATACTCTCTACCTCTGTACATGAGTAATATTCTCACTTGGTACAGAGATGTCTCGGATATTGTCATATTTAATACTTCCACACTACCTGAAAATTTCAATAAATGTAATTATTGCAATAAAAAAAATCTTATACATGCGCAGTGAAAAAAGACAGCTTTATCTATTTTCCACATTTTAATCATTCTGTTTCCTTCAAACAAGTTGAGATTGAGTCAGAATTATAGGGATGTGACATTTTTCACAAATTGTAGGTAGGTACATTCCCTGGTTATTTTCAATATTATTGATGACACCAGAATGTTTTCTTTCCATGTGCTGTTTCAAATTGGTAGTATTACTACACGTTTTCAAAATTTTAGGGCAATATTTGCACTGAGCTTTGCCAGATTTATTGTCAATACTAAAATGTTGACGCCAGCTACTCGTCGGCCTTTTGTTCATTGATATTGTTTATAAACAAGTGAAAAACAAACACTTAACTTCGGAGTAATTTTGGGGGGTTGCGGATGAAAAAAAATCGGCCTAAAATCGATTATTAATCGATTTGTCCTAATACTAAAATCGATTATTAATCGATTTGTCCTAATACTAAAATCGATTATTTAGGGGAAGAAATCAATTTTTTCCAAAATAGATTATTTTATCACATCCCTAGTCAGAATTGCCTCAATCTTCCTAGGACTAGGACATGAAGTACTTAGGAAAATTGACCTATATATGGGTATCTTATCATATGAAGTAGTAGGTACAAATTAAACTAATGTTTATAACAACACTTTGAATGAATACAAATACCTACTTGTAGACAAATAAGTATATGCCGGCACTTGTTAATCCTACTACAACCACATCGTTAAGGATTGAGAACTATACATTGAAACAGTGAAGGAGTTTGTTTACCTTGGAACTCTTGTAACGGCTCAAAACGACATACTCAGGAAATAGACAGAGGACTCTGGCCAATAAATGTTATTTTGGTCTCCAGAGACACTTCATGCTAGACTCCTCTCAGAAATTATGTACAAAACCCTAATTAGGCCAGTACTAACATACGGCTCAGAGTGTACCTTAACAAATAACAGTGAAAGGATCTTGGACATTTTCGAGAGGAAGATTCTACGACGAATATACGGAGCTGTTCAATGGGGAATGGCGCTCCAGATAATACCAGGAGTTGTATGACCTGTACGAGGAACCTCCCATCACAAGACATATTAGATAGGAAGACTCCGCTGGGCAGGCCATGTCACAAGGATGGAGGACATCCGAGCCACCTTCCTGATTCATAAACCAATGGGTCGAAGGAGTATCGGGAGACCTAAATTAAGGTGGTTGGACTGCGTGGAAAAAGAACACTGCATCCTTGGGCATTAGCAATTGGAGGAAGTGGCCGGAGACAGACGCGAGTGGAGACGTTTCTTGGAGGCGGCCAGACCCTCAACGGGTGTAGCGCCGGAGATGATGATGACTTGTAGACAAATTACTGGATTATACCCATGCTGGGCTGATATCAGATATTATGGAGAAAGAATATTAAAAATATGCGAAATCTGTCAAAATTAAAACTCGCAAGCGGATTGTTCTTTACATCTTAGAAGTATACAAGTTTCAAAAATTTGTCATACATGGTTGTCAGATGACAGGCGGAATGGGGAATGTTGTAATTACGTCAAGTGGCCACTTAACCCAGCCAATGACAGGTCATAAGCCCTGTAAACGCCTGGATAACCCACATTCGTTTCCAGAGCTTCTCTGTCTCTGTTGAGATATCAATAATATCTAATGTTTATAACTTCAATCAACTTTACAAGAGTTTAGAGCTAGCTTTAAAAACGATTTGGCTAAGATGCTGGACTCATGACATACGGAGGTTCCGGGTCCGGTGAGAACACAAAAGTCAAAGGAGGTTTTTCTCAATCCTGGGCCTCGATTCTGTTAATTTTGTGGAACTACTGCGCATACGATTTTGTACTGAATTCGTATGCGCAGAAGTGTCTTAAACCTTAGTAGAATCGCAGCGCTGGGTGTTTGTGATTTTGATCCCCTCTGTTATTGGGCCTCCTGGCCTGTTGAGGTGGTTGAATAAACACATGAAATAAATCAGATTTAAGGTCAAATACTTACAAAGTGGCATAAATCCCATAGTTTGTTGAGTTATCAAAGGAGATTCTAATACTGTTAATGAATTTACATACGAAATTGCGAACAAATTTAATATCACAAAACATATTAAACGCGGATTATGTTTAGACATTTTGTTCAGAGTTTTGAATTAGAATTATCACTTCTAATGCCTTGACCATGAATAATATACAAAAGTGTTAACCCTTTCTGATAAAAAACATGTGGCAGTTTAAATACTTCAAAACGAATGAACCGGGTTGTGGTCTAGTGGTCAGAATCGCAGACTACGGATTGGAGCCCTAAGTTCAAATCCCACTCTATTTGAGACTTGAAAAAGCCCCGAAATTAGAACATTTGCGTACTCTAAAAGAATGCAAATGTTTGTATTTATTTAAATAGATGAGGATAAAGAAAAGGAAGTAGGAATTGTTGTCGACAAAGAAACAATATCGCCTAAGCGACATACAGTTCAATCACTTTATTATTAAATTCGATAGAGAAGTGAATTCCGCCCATGTCTGTTCATTTTTTTCCTAAAATATTCGCTGGATGACGCGCACAGAGGCAAAGAAGTAATACCAGCCAAGTGACATATTCATTAATTATGTTGAAAATTGTGTAAAAGCAGATATATTACAAAAATCTATCATTAGTACTCAAGTGTTGAATAGATATAAAATAATGTGCTATAGCACGATTCAGTCATAAAACTTTTTATGACACTTTGTGGTGTCTAGCGCTTATTTTTCTTTTGTTAAAGGTTAAATTCCTTTGGTTTTCTTCTGTGATAACTTGTAATAAAACAAATTTATTACTTACTCCAAAATAACGAACATATTTATATTATAATATTTTTTATACAATTTATTTACTCGTATCTATTTCAGATTTAACTGAATCACGGTTTGAGATAAAAATAAAAATATACTAAAATAATCGAAATCATATTTGTAATATCCATTGTTCATTTATTACTATTTAAATTATTCTGAAATATTCGACATACCAAAATACAAAATACATGTGGCAAATACCAAAAAATATTTTATCGTAATAAGTATCAATATTTGTAAACAAAATTTTGAGTGTGTCCAAATACGTGTAGACCAAATATTTGGACACACTCAAAATGTTGTTTATAAAAAATTAGCTGGTAAAAGTTATAAGCATAACAAATTGAAGACTCATCTTCAGGCGTTTCCTAGTAGGTGATATAATTCGGTAAGAATCTCACTTGCAATCATAAAGGTTTCTGCTAAAATGCTTAGCAATTTTCTCAATGGATGACAGAGAGTTCACATGTGAAGCATCGCGCCATTTTAGTGTATATTGGCAGATATGGATATCAAATACTAGGTGAAATGGGGAATGTTGTAATACATCAAGTGGCCACTTAACCCAGCCAATGACAGGTCATAAGCCCTGTAAACGCCTAGATATCCATATTCCCTTCCAAGTTTCTCGTCTCTGTTGAGATGTCAAATTGTTAATGTAACTTATTTAAACAGTTTAACTTTCTTGGATTAAGTAAGTTCGACATTGGATTTCTAAAACTGTAAAAAATAGGAACATAAAAAAACAATCATAAATAATTGAGAGTATTGCGGTGTTTATTTTTACATTAGTTGATTAAATATTTAAACATTTAATTATCTTATATTATTTGGTCGTACAACTTTCTATACTAAGGGGTTAGATTTCTAACTGTCGCGCTTGGTAGCTGTGAACCAAACTCCTTATTTTACAGCGCTTTTGAGATTTTTGGCAAACAGCGCCTTAAAATGAAACACGGATAGGCTGGCTGCAGCCTTTTCTTCATACAAACGTAGTCCCTGAATATTTCCCGGAATTTAGCACAGTTATGTAACCTTCCCCCATTGCATCTTCCAGTTTTGTCCTTTCTCTTGCCTATGTTGGGCCAATCAAGGTGTGTTCCGCATTATCCACTTCGGCATCACACTGATGACATTTTGTCGATCATTCTTTTCCTATTTTTTTTTCCTCATAAAAAAATGAGGTTAAAATATGATTTCTTTTTTAAAAAAATATATTTTTATTTTTCTGTACTTATACAGAACATTCACACCCGTGAATGTTCATTCACAGGTGTGAATGTTCCAGTTACATATATACAGATACATTGACATTTATTACAAAATTATTTAAATAATTACAATAAAAAATAATCAGCTCTATAATTATGCTATAAGTTATAACTAAAAAGAAACAATTAATAGCTAAAAATAGAAAAAAAAAAACACAAAAATTACTAAGAAGAGAAAATAACAATGAAGAGTGAGAGAGGAAAAAAAGAACTTTAGAATAAGAGATTTTAAAAAATCCATACAAAATAGTAAAAAAGAAAAATATATGCATACATATTCCCTTTAGTACCATTATTTATTTATTAATTTGCATGAATCTTCATCATTAAATGAACACAGCAGAGATCCACATGCGGAACTGGATGACGGTTGACAAAGTTAAGGATGATTCAGATATTCAATATTGAATTTTAACATCTTTTTTTGTGTAGATATTGTCAAAAATAGCCATGTTGAAAAGTTGAAATCCATATTTTTTCCTCTGACGAGGTTGAGAATGAGTGTGCGTCCATCGGCCTTTGGTTCCTTCATCCGTCTCTTCTGCCAATGGGACATTAGCTCCTCGTGTGCCAGTTTTTATGTCTGGGATCTTGGCCTGTTTTCGTTATTTTTCTGCCAGCGATATAATTTACTTCTTCCTCCGCCAGCAAATCTATTAGGGTAATTTCGGCAATTCAAAGCCAGAAATTCATTTCAGAAACTGTTGAGTACGCAGATATAAGTTCTTCCGAGTGCATTGGTCACCTTTTGCGCTTTTGCAGCGGCAAATTTTCTGTATGCCTTTGAAAATTGAGTTTGTCATCTATATCTACTCCAAGATAGCTTTGTAAACTAAGCAATAACCTAACATTACCTAACCTAACCTAACCTAACCAGCCTGTGCTTCTACTTAAAAATTTGTCCTATTCTTATCATATTATACAGGTAATAAGCGACCTTGAGGTAATAGTCTACAAAAACGGCGCTATAGAAATTATCAATTTTTATTTACGTAATCTTGTTGTTGAGATTCCTTACTCCGTATGCTATAATATGTAGGTATCCTAGAAAAATATACTTAAATTGACTTTACTCAACAGTGATCCAGTCAATTTCTAAGGTAGCTGGACCATGCAGCTTAGTTGGCAAATAAACCCCTCCATAAAACTGCAAACCAAAACCAGTAATATTAGAAGTATCTAGCTTCTCCGTTGTATTGATCAGCTGTCCTCTATAATACGGCTTAAACTCTTCGAAAGGCAGCCTCACAGTCTTAAAACCACCATGAGGACCTTCAAACATTTGCTCATAAGTGTAGTTAGGTTCGTCGTTCAATCCTTTATGTCGAAGAACAACTTTGAATCCGTTGAACTCGCCTTGGGCCCGGCATTTGATCTGCATTTCATTGAAGTTGCTAAAATCACCAAAGAAGTCTGGTTTCCTGACACCTGCGAAACCGGCCCCGTTAGGCTGAGGGTTCAAAAGGCAAAATAACACAGCTCTCTGGAATATTCTTGTCTTTTGAAGTGATAAAATGGCTTTTGACATGCCGACTTCACGAACGGGGTCCGATTGTTCGGTCCAATCGTCGACGCTGTCTAATTTTGAGAAGTCAAAGATGAATTTAGGTGTGTCTTGCATTTTTGCCGTACTGTGGCTCGCCTTTATGATGCTCCCGATGGTAGAAGTTGCGAGAAATGATATAAACAGTGCCCCTCGCGACATTTCCGTAATCTTCTTTTAACTTTTAATACCTGTAAACAAAATACACATCATTAAAATCGTCGCAGTAGAAAAAATTACAAACTGCAAGTTTTATTAACAAAACAATTAACACAGAAAATAAATTAAAAAAAAAACGAACCGAAGCAATGGAAGACCTGGTTAAGATTTTGTGCGACTATTTTCAAATAGCCTGAAACGGTTTTAACGTTACGTGGATAGCAGTTATATAATTGTTGGGTTATCACTAAATTGACCGAAGGTGTAATCATTGGATAATAATGTTGTTTTTGAGTGATTATTTTACATCATGATCTTCTCGAGAGATTAGAAGAATAATTAGACAATTAATCTTCAGATTGATCAATAAATTAAGAAACCATTTATACCCATCATCAAATAATAATAACAAATATTATATTCCGCTGATCTGTCAATACAAACTGTCCTAGTTTACATACTGTCACTTGTTATGATTGACTGCACTCAGTGAGCAAACAATAATATAAATTATATAAACATTTAAACGTACCTCGTTTGTGACTGGAGCTCTTTATTAATACGATCCCTATACAATAAATGCCCTAAAAAAATGTTATGATTTTACTAAAAACTCTGGGAAAAAAACACCACTATTTCAAAACAAAATAAAAGTATTGCCGCGTGTGAAAATTCACTTGTCATTTTGACAAAACGGTGTTGCTATGTTGTTTGTTAATGTGATAAGGTGGAAATAGCCATTCCCTGAATTTTATGGTAAAGGGGGTGTTGCTTTAATCAGTTGCTGAATTTTAG